>JAVTVY010019941.1:0-76109 GCA_036873755.1 Hanleya hanleyi | reverse complement strand
TGTTTTTGGTGTGTTGCGTTGATTACTTCTGGATTCCTGCGTTATTGCCTTGTTTTTCTTGAAATACTTATCGTCGCTATACAGCAATATTTCTTAACGCGACGTTAAACCTTAATTCACTCTCTCTCGCATGCAGAAATGTCGCATAAGTTTTAATGTATGTGTTTTTGTGCGTCGTGTTCATTACTTCGGGATTGCTGGGATATTGACTCGTTTTTGTTGGAATACATAGAATTTCGTTTGATCGTCGCTACATAGCAATTTTGCTGAATCCGACGTTAACCCATATTTCACTCTCTTTGTCGCATGCAGAAATGTCGCGTGTTGAAATGTTGTGGACTCCGTGGGAAAGGGGGCGGGGGGATAGGTACACTCTTACCCCAGAAGGTGTAAATTACACCTCTACGGGGTGTAAATGGCTTGTCCCAGGGCCAACACCCTTTTGGGTGTGAATTAACACGCTCTCCAAAAGGTGTAAATTTACACCTTCTCGAAAAGGTGTTAAGTTACACCTTTTTTGCTCACATTACACCTTCCATGGTTGTTCATTCACACCTTCTGAATAAAATTTGCACCTCCCAGACAAATTTATGAGCATATTTTTGTTGGGAACCCAGCATCCCATGGGTGTTTATTTACACCTTTTGACCACAACTAAACCTTTCAGTGGTGTTAATTTACACCTTCTCAACTGAATTACACCTTCTTTGGGTGTTAATTCACACCTTTTGGGCAAATTTGTATCATCTAGGGGTGCTAAAATACACCTTATTAGTAAGAATTACACCTTTTATTGGTGTTAATGTACACCTTTTGACCGCGATTACACCCTCTTGGGTGTTTATTTACACCTTTTGACGAAAACTAAACCTTCTAGAGGTGCTAAAATACACCTTCTGGAGACGATTCCATCTTCCAGGGGTGTTAAAACACACCCATTTCGTGAGAATTACACCTTCAAAAGGTGTTAATTTGCACCTTTTAGTGAGAATTAGTGGTATTCGTACCATCCAGTAATGGCTCTTGGTTGAGGCACACAATAAGAACATTAACACAAAATATATGTATGATATATTTTATTAGGGAAATCACAAAACGCACATTTACATTGGTCATTTCATGTTAACCCTCCCTGATATCATAGTTCACTCTCAATCCCTGGAAGCACAAAGTTCAAACGATTAAAACTACAAGCATCCCAACCCAACCCAACCTAAACTGAGCACGTTATGTTCATATCACTTATGCCTCCAACTTTCACCAACTCTCATGGAATACTTTGGTACATAACCTTCTGGGGTGCCTCAGCCTCAAAAACTCTCAGAGAGAGTAGGGTAAAACAGGTAACAAAAATGGCCATCAATAATTCCCCGCCTTTGAGCTGTGGAAGGGTCTGTTTGCTTTGCTTTTCGAGTGTCCAGGTAGCGTCTGTATCAAAGGCTGGCAGAGCAAAGTCCAATGGCTCGACCGAGAGTACAGTAGCAGGGTGTTAGCTGGAAATGGAGTGCTACCATACCTCCAGAGTAGGTGTTCTGCTGCTATGCCCGATCCTACAATCAGTAAGAACCACAGCTGATAAACTAATCCCACAATGTAAGTGTTACTCATCACTTGATGCATTAAAGTTCCATTTTTGTTAACTGGGAATATACACAGAAACAAATTCTAAATATATGTTTTAAAATGTCAATCCCAACACAGTAGTCGAACCCGGGCACCCTCATTGCCTTCCGATACAGACCGGTACTGAAAACATACAGACCGATACCTAAGTATAATTGATTACGACTTTGAGAATACATAATTGGTACTTTGTGGGATTTTCTCCTAAAAAACGATCGTTTATAGCGCAAAACTGTATCGCATTTAGCTGCGCCCGTTACGATAGGAAGCGCGTCGCACGGCCGAATCGCACGATCAATTCGCCCGCCAGACTCGCCCAGCGCCCCGACCTGCAGCTTCAAATTCTCCTGATATATATTGCACATACTTGATATTATAGGAGCATATTGAACACAAATAAAGTTGAATGAAACAAGTGTTTCGGGTTTATTCGAGTTATTTCAGTATAACGTAAAATAACGTATCAATTCACAATGTTCATTGTTTTGATTTCTTTAACATTTCTTTCAAATTCTTCCTCCTTCTGTATGCAATTACTGGGTTTTCCCAGACTTTCGTTGTGTGTGATTCACATGATTTGATAAAATGTCAATATTTCAACAGGATTTTCCTTATATATTTCATCTCTGGGTGGTAGGTGGGAATGAAACGGATGGATGTTTTGTTCAGGTTTTTTACTTTCTTTTTTTCTTACTGTTACTGCCCGAACTGTGAAATAGAAATATGCCATTCTCCGCCCATAAATATAGATTTTTATTGCCTTCTGTCACTTCATGTACCGTAATTTGTCATTTCGTGTCTGATAAATTTCATACAATATTGGGTCATATTAATAATAATACTAATATATTAATAATATTAATTATATTAATATTAATAATGGTATCACTGATGTTCATGAAAAGCGAGCTCTTTGTTCCAATTCGTGGAATCTGTCGCAGTAACTACTGCTCTTGCATAAACACACCTGCCGAACCGGTCCGCTGGGAGTGCGTGGAAGGTGCTAGACGACACAGGTGGGCGAATCGGCCGTGTGCCGCTTCCCGTACGGCCTAGCGGGAAGCTGATTGCCACACCGTTTTACGCTTTCAACAGCTGTTTTCACAAGAAAATACCACAAACTACCAATTATGTCTTCTAGAGGCCGTAATCTAGTATAGGTCTGTCCTTTATAATTATCGGTCTGTATCGGTCTCTTATTTAGTGACACCCGTCGAACCCAGCTCATGTAACTGAATCAAAATTTAATTCTTTGGAAAAGAAACAAAACTACGGTAATCAGACTGTAAGAAAGTTGACTTACATAGTTGATAGTTCATGTTGAAAATGCATTTCCACGGTGTCACTTGGACCAGTGCCTGTGCTCTCCTGAAATGGGGAAAAATACTAATTTTTCAACTGCGATTTAAAGACGCACATAAGTAACTGGCTATATCCTGCGTTGTCTGCATAGAAACAGGGTGAATCAAATATACATGCATCCACATATTCATTGAACTGGAACGATTGATCACAGTGTAGCTACAAAACCAGAAGTGAATAATAATTATAAGACTTATTAAAATTAGCAAAGGTTCCGGTCAGATTTCACAATACTAGGTTATTTCATTAGTTCTACCATAATTAATTATTATATTTTCATGGTCTGTGAATAACAGTGATTCACCCCCAAACAGGAGAACACGAATCGTTGATACCTTCTTATCAGTACGCTCTGGGACATTGTGAAATGCTCAATCTGTTGTCGTATGCTGTAATATCTGGATTTCGAACTTTTCCGGTATCTCCTCGTGGTGCTCGATGTCCATGAACTCTTCAAAATCAGCATCATACAACTGGAAAATAAATAAATCACATTTAACTAAGTGGCAAACAATTTATCAGTCAATCTGTCTCATATAGCCACGAAAATAAGCCGTCATATACCCACGAAACTAAGTCGAACCTGCAAGAACCGATCATCCAGTCCAGCCCGGCTCTTTTTAAACATCATATAATTCTGGTTTCATATTAGTAAAATTATATGGGTAAATAGTAAGGGTAAATAGTACCTCAAAATATCCCAAACGTTCCAAGTGGCTGGGCGTTTTTAACTATTCCTATTCCACTGCGTACTAAAATTCACTATAAGTACTGCATTGAACTGAGCAAAGCTATCACTGAACAAATTTATGCCGCCATTTTGGATTCGCATTCATTGAATGAACTCCCAGTTTTATGCGAGCTGAACATTTTGGAGCACATTTTCAACAGTGACGTGTTCGAGGTAGTTGCACTTCTATCTAATGAAGATAATACTTACAAATATGTGTGACTATAGTGGGCTAAATCGACACGATTTCGCAAAGTTTGAAACAAGCCTTCTCGAAGAAAATCAAACCGCCCTCCATTTTCTCCCACGTGATCCTTGTGAGCATGCGCATTGACTAGTATCATTTATAATCTGGTTCCCGAACACTATGGTATAGGGTAAAAAGCACCTCCATAGTCAGGGCACCAGGCTAGCCAGTTCTGACTCGTTTTTCTCTCATATAGGGGCCTACTATTGATGAGATTTAAATAGAATTTCTATATTTTCAAGCGTCACTAAGTTGATTGGGTCAAACAATATCTCTGAGCAGATTATATTAATCAAATTTCGCAAAAGTGTATGTTATCATAGCACCGTATTTTCCTGCATGTATGTTGATTCGACAAAGTTTCGAGCTTGTTCGGTTCTGTCGGCAAAAGTTGAATGAAATACCGAGAGCAACAGAAAATACTCAATCGAGTCACATTTTTAGCATAGTTGAACTATGTTTCGATCATCTGTTCCGACAGTATAAAAATATATTCTCCGTTATAAATTGTCTGTAAGATGTAACATTTTCTTCAGCCTCTAAATATATACATATTTACATGCATCTCCCTGCTCCGACCTGGGTTCACAGGGGGCAATTATATTGTACAAATATGAAAAAATGGCATATTTACCTGGAAGGTTACGTCGTTAATGCCAATTAGATCAGCTAAGGTAGCATTCTGTGAAATATGATCTTCAAGGTCCGACAGGCTGGGAGTTGCAAAAGGTAAAGCGATTTTCTTTCGGTTCTCCCCGACCAACAGCGGGCAAGTCGCCATCTCGCAGAAAGTCCACTTTAATGGACAGAACAGCACCGAACGAGCGACGTGAAAAAAACCCGGCTGTACGTAACTTATCCTAATATATGTTTGTTTGGAAGTAATATCGCGTGTGCATATATTGGAAATGGTGGACAGCATGATTGATTGAAATTGTAGTTTAAGAGCCGCTTCCCATACGGATTTCGCGGCCCATCAACTCAATATTTTATTTAAACTTCACGGAACATGTTGTTAATTTAAGATCTTTTGCAGTGCTAAATATTAAAATAAATAACAGCATGAGAAGCGGAGCCATGCTTATTTACAAATTAATGAACAATAGAAGCGATGAATATATTGTTAGGCATTGGCAGAATAAACTAAAAACTAATTGAGCAATAGAACCATCACCGATATGTACAATTTAACCAAAGCTCGGCGTTAGCGTCAAAGGGATATTAGACAAAGGCAGGCCGCGGATTATGATTTTGGTGTGTCAAAAGGGGTCGGAGAGAATGGTAACCATTGCTTTATCAAGTAATAATTTGTGACGATAATCGCGCAATTGTTAATGGATAACATGCACAACAAGCTGTCATGATTATAACTTCGAACCGTTAAGTCTCTTTCACACCTTCCTGTCTCAGTGGATCAATCAAAGCCCATAATTTTACAATTTCCGTTTTATTCACTGCTTATTGTGCAAATCCCCCATTGGAATGAAGTTCAAAATCACTTTATCTGATAGCTGAGCAGTTATTAGCACTGTAGATATCGATCTGATAACTTCTTACATTGGTCGACAAACAACGTGCTTTTGTCGACTCTGCATGATACATAACATTTACTATAATGTTGATATTCAAAACCTCAGAACGTCCCCCCCCTCCCACTCTGTAGTGTTGAGCCCAACCTTGAGCGAAAACACTTGAGCGGCTGTTCAATATCCACTCCCTCGTGAAACTGACGGGGGGATTGACTCTTATGGTCTGCAGCTCGTTTTTTTGTAATATTTCCTTCAGAATTTTTGCTCAAATGTTGGAGAGACTGATCAAATTGTTAGATCCATTGATTTAGTTTTGTGTAAAAAGTTGGGGTGCTTGAAAATGTTGATGGTTTACCGAAAGCATGACAAGGAAATACATTTCTGCAACATAGAAATTAAGTTCCAAATGTGTATGGAAAATTAAGTATTTACACCTTTTTAACATCTTCCAATAAATTTACACCTTTACGGGTGTGAAAGCAGGGTTGGAAGCAATCTTCATACATTTGCACCTTTTCTACACCTTATTTACACCTCCTAAGGGTGTAAACATGAACCCAGAAGGTGTAAACGTTTGATTTACACCTCTTTTACACCTTTTTTACACCTTCTGAGGTTAGAGTGTAGTTGAAATGAAAATACCCCGACCAGGATATCTCACGAGGAATACAAGATAAATTCTTTGAACCAATATAGCCGGTTACATTTGGTTACCCTATATTCTGTCCGAGACTAATCTCGGGAAGTGACCGTGTCCATACTACTTTCGGCACTTTGGTAAAGTGTATTTTGGACTATTTGAAATTTTAATTTTTCATTTGGGTTCCCAAATTGGTACCGTGATGTATTCCAAGTGGTCTTCAACTCAACGAGGGTCAGGTCATCAACAACTTTTCACGGGTGGTGAAAATTTAGTCTTCGAATATCCTTGCTAATAACTCATAAATTATTCAACAAAAATATCTGAGCTTTCAGATTACGGGGAAAACGGGTAAAAACTCGAAGGACAAGCAATCCCGGACTGGAAGAATATTAAGGTTAATCCTTTAACATAAAACTCTTCCGATAGCACCGGTAGGTGCATTGGCCCATGGCGGTCATCGGTTCGTTCTGCTATTCTCTTTACTGTCTTCAGCCTAGGCAATACTTTTAATGAATGGTAACAACAATAGTGTAAGGACCGTTCTGGTTCGATTGGGGTGCCAAATTAATGGAGAGAGAGAGAATTAAGGTTTAATGATTTGGGTTGTGTGAGGGTTGTATGATCTTTGAGCTTGGACCTATAGGACCTGAGATGGCGCTCACGGAGTAACTTCATCGCCACTTGGAATGTAGCTGGAGAATATTAGGTGATTATGACATCATCAGTAGTTGGGAAAGGAGAGAGCAAAGGATGCACTCCACACTTGCCATGGGTTCGCACAAACTTTCATAATAAGGAAGGTAGCCCGAATGTGACAGCATGATAATTCTTCTTCCCGTTTATAGTATCATCCTGTTGGATGTAACCATTCCTCCAAACGGGCCTAAACAATTGCTGGTTGATCGCGCATATGCGCCACTACAAAGTTATCCTCGCCCCGGCGGTGAATATTGAAACGAGCATCAAATTACCCTGGTTACATTCGCATTTTTTTAATTTTAGTTATAAGTTGTTGTTCTATATGTATCTCCCTTTTGTGTTCTGTAATTGTAGTTTTGTCATCTGTAGTTCATTACAGATAATTCTCAATGATAACGACTATTTCGAGCATATTTGCAGTCCGTCTAGAGTCTGTACTTGCATGTTGTTGTTGTAATGAGATACTTCGTTTGTGCCACATGACCATGGTTTTTGAACTGTAAATCATTAATTAACAAAGTCACGCCGGTTTATTCACACAACGAAGCTAAAAGAATGTACCATCTTGGTAGGTCATAGTATGGCAAACTGTAGTTTGATGTATTTTGGTAGATATTGATGATCAAAGCTGCATAATTTGTTCTTCACCATTGTTACTCTCTGAACTGCTAATCAACTTAAAGTATTCCTTAGATCAAATATATCACTGTGTAATTTATATTTAATAACTGTTACAAATATTTGGTAATCGTGCTGATTCTCCATGTAGTTTTAGTGATATAGCGCATTTGATATTCTCGACATTTTGGATTCGAGGCTAGT
Organism: Hanleya hanleyi; assembly: GCA_036873755.1. Taxonomy (NCBI): domain Eukaryota; kingdom Metazoa; phylum Mollusca; class Polyplacophora; order Lepidopleurida; family Hanleyidae; genus Hanleya; species Hanleya hanleyi. The sequence goes on along the minus strand of JAVTVY010019941.1, from coordinate 68,454 downwards.
GGCTGAAGTGTATAAAAGCGGGAACTTCGAGTCAATCAGGGACTTGATCCAAATATTTGATCGAGTTCGCACCTCTCTCTCCCGACTTCCTACAGACTCAGAACTTTTCTCACAGAACTACCACAGAAACCTGAGGTATGGGAATACTTCATATTTATTTACAGATTTTTTATTTTGATGTTAAATGTCTCAAAATCCATAACTCTGCTTTGACTCCCTGTATGAGCCAGGATATTTATATCCCACGAAATAATGGAACTACTGTCAAATTAATGGACTACATAGACGTTCCTCATATAGCTCCTCATCAAATGAAGCTAGACAACAAATTAACAGCATCTTGAGAAATTTCTGGAGTATTGAAAGTTATATACAGCTAAAACTATTCTTGCACCCATTTAATACATTGGGTACCTGATGTTTTAGATACTGTGTATCTACAGCGGCCTATATTAGATTCAAGTGGTTAACCCCATGAACTCATTCGGCCATAACAGTATTCAACTACAGCAGCCTATATTAGATTCAAGTGGTCAACCCCGTGAAGTTATTGGGTTATAACAGTATTCAACTACAGCGGCCTATATTAGAGTCAAGTGACCAACCCCATGAACTCATTGGGTCATATCAGTATTCAACTACAGCGGCCTATATTAGATTCAAGCGGTCAACCCCATGAACTCATTGAGTCATAACAGTATTCAACTACAGAGGCCTATATTAGAGTGAAGTGGTCAACCCCATGAACTCATTGAATCATAACCGTATTCAACTACAGCGGCCTATATTCGATTCAAGTGACGAACGCCGTGTCATTGGGTCATAACAGTATTCCAATAAAGCCATTCCGCAGCTTCTGTGCACAAGCCTCCACTCAATGAACGCATAGATATTTCACTCGTATTTAGATTATGCAAGGCGAAACAACACTGAACAACACTTTTACGAATAGAAGAAGAGATCATTTTATCCTGAGAAATACATCTTGAGTTTCAGTTTCTTTTTTTTGTGTTTCCTGGTCTTCATTGGTGCAGGGTCAACATATAACAGAATAGGGTGTGTTATTTAGCCAAGCTGATAAATCCGTTTGACAACCCTAGGTTTTCATATGTTGACTGCCTGAAATATATCTGCCGTAATTGGACTTCACTGGAGCTTAGCGACAGCGTGATCGCTAGATTATTTTGGCGCCCGAAATGGGACCTGTTATTTCATAACGAGTCCAGTGATACGAACCAAGTGAATCCCTACATCGGAGAAATACTCGTGCTATCCAGTCTACACATCGAAGACGTATAGCTACATAAAAGCTATGGAGACAGAACATTCTGGGAGACCAGTACGGAGGGGTAGACGGAAATCTGGTAGATCATTGACGGATGATCCATGTACTACAGCAAGTGAAGCTGATACTCAGGAGAGTGCTGACGAAATTCAGGGGGATGGAGCATTCGGAACTCCAGCATCACCAAAGGCACAGTCTTCTGTTGTCTATGTTCTCACGTTACCCAGTGAGAACACTTTAAAGTCCATGATGGAACCTGGTATACATCAGACTGATTTGGGTACTTTTACCCAGAACACATTGGGTGTACCAGCACATATTGTACAGATGCGTGAAACATCTGGGGATACACTTCATTTAGATTTAGAGAAGGAAGTAGCCAATACAGTTGGATCTGTATTGAAAGGAGCTATGGCAGAGTTGACAGCGACTTTAACTGGTGTTATAAAGGAAGTTAGTATGGCCACTAAGGTGATGAGCAGCGATGACATTGACACCGGGAACCGGACCCCACGAGGTGAACACCAGCATCATGTCCGAGCCAGTGGTTCTCGTAGACCTTTGGATATGTTCTCTATTTTCAGAAATTTGCATGGTGATTCATCCAGTGATGAAGCACCATCTAGTGCCAATATTTTTGTCCCTAGAACGAAGAACCAGAATGCCAAGCTACCACCATTCACAGGAAGTGAGCTTTGGGAGGTCTGGTATAATCGGTTTGAAGATGTAGCTGCATTGAAAGGGTGGACTGATTGGGGAGCTGTTACCAAGAATACAAGGTACACCTGGAGAGTTCGTCCATGGACAGCTCTCTAGAAAGGCCCGAAATAATTTTACTTTGCTGATAGATGAGCTTAACCATCGTTCCAAGAAGGTGGAAACTGCAAAACGGTTTGGAGCACAGTTCAGCAACTGAGGCCAAAAAGCTGGGGAAAGTGCAGAAAATTATGCAGCAGGCCTTAAACGATTGTATGACAAAGCTGATGCAAACCGAGACAGGGAAATAAGGCGAGAAGATCTACTCCGAAAGTTCCTGGATGGCCTTAGCGATGAAAAAGCACGAGTTCATGTAGAGTACATTAAGGAACCAGGAAATGTGGATGAAGCTGTGTATGAGGATGTGAACTTTCTGGAAACACAGCGTCGAACTAGCTTTAATGAAGGTGGAAACCACTTCATTAGAGACTGCACTTACCAGGTTACAAGAGAATTAAATGTCTCCGCCAAACCGTTTGTGCTTAATCGGGTGGTGGTCAAGGTCGTGAGAACAAATATTTTCAGAATACAGCCTCCGGTGGACAGCAAAAAAGTCATCAAACTTTCAGGGATCGGCTCAGTAGGCCAAGAGACGGTCCCGAGTAAAACAGGCCTGTCCGACATAATTTTTGCAGATAACACGATCAACCTAGGGTGTCCAGCCCCTAACCCTGAAACTATCCGGGGGGAAAAGCCTAGGTATGAAGGTGTTTACAGCAGTGGTACCTTGCAGGGAATAGAATACACCGTGGATACTGGAGCTACAGTGACGATAATATCTGACAATATTTACTTCAAGATTCCGTAGAACCAGCGACCAAAATTGAATTAAGCGCACTGGTAGAAAAAAACTTGCCTGTGCAGATGGCAGAAAATTGGACTACAATGGAAATGCTGTATTTGAAATCTTACTACTGTGAAAGTCAGGGTGTTGAATCCCTTTCCTGACCCTAAATCAATAAAACAAGACGAAACTGTGGGGTTTGCCGAAGCTGTGAGGACCGAAGATGTTAAAGTTACAGGAGAGAAAGAAGAAGAAGTCGAAGTAGAAAATTTCGATACTGTGAAAAGGCTTGTTCTGCTAAATAACATCCCAGCGACTGCAGTATTCGGTGCTGCCAGATATATTGGAGCTGCTGAGTCATCTGAGAGCAAATGTCATGATGGTAATGATATCCCATCACACATCTCTTCACTGTATGAAGAGACGATGAAAGACCTGAACTCCGTGAAACAATCAGATGTGACAATGCTGCTGAATGATTTCCGAGATGTTTTCTCCAAACATAAGTGTGATTTAGGTCTGACACACCTAGTAGAGCACAGCATAGATGTTGGTGAAACAAACCGTATTAGGCAGCCTCGGAGACGACTTCCACTTGTAGTGGCATGTGAAGAAAAGACAGCCATTGACAAACTGCAGAAGCAGGGTTCAGTACGATCTTCAACATCACTATGGGCTTCGCCAATAGTTGTGGTATGGAAAAAGAACGGTACAATACGCCCATGTGTCGATTACCGCCGAGTTTGTGCAGTTACACGGAAGGATGCTTTTCCTCTCCCACGAACTCAAGATTGCCTTGATTCTCTGGAAGGGGCAGTGTGGTTTTCGACCCTTGACTTAACCTCGGCATACAATCAAGTACCTATCAGGAAAGAGGATGTTCGGTTACACCAGCTTGCCTTTTGGCCTATGCAACGCGCCAGCAACATTTGAGAGGCTTATGGAGTTAGCTCTGAGTGGACTGCAGTGGACCAAGTGTCTCATTTATTTGGATGATGTGATTGTGTTTGGGAGGATATTCGTTGAACACCTGGAGAGACTGCGTGAAGTCCTTACCAGAATCAGAGATTCTGGGTTGAAGCTGAAGCCATGAAATTGAGAGCTTTTCAAAAGACAGGTCCCTTTTTAGGTCACATCATTTCACAGGAGGGGATTTTGCCTAATCCGGACAATGTGAAGAAACTTGCAGAATGGCCCATACCAAAAACTGCAACTGAAGTTCGTGCTTTACTAGGGATGGGTAATTATTACAGAAGATTTGTGAAAAACTTTTCACAGATTGTTAAACCTCTCATCGAGCTCACATAGAAGAATACTGTCTTCAAATTGACGTCAGTATGTCAGACTGCTTTCGAATTCTAGTCAGCCCAGAAATCATGGAGTACCCAAAGGATGATTGGCAGTTCGTGCTAGACACAGATGCTTGTGATGTGAGCATAGGGTCGGTGCTGTCACAGATCCAGGATGGGAGAGAGAGAGTAATTTCTTATGGCAGTAGGACATTGAATAAAGCAGAAAGAAATTACTGTGTTACAGACCGCGAGTTATTAGCAGTGAAATATTTTACTGAGCACTTCAAGCATTACCTTTTAGGTAGAAGATTCTTAGTGGGGACTGATCATCAGGCGTTGAAATGGTTGTTCAGTCTCAAGGAAACGAAGAACAGAATTACTCCATGGATTCCGACTTTATCTGCCTTCGACTTTGAGATTGAACATCGGGCAGGCAAAAGTCATGGTAATGTCGATGCCATGTCAAGATGCCCGAATCCACGACAATGTGAGCGCCCTGAAGAACCGGATGCCAATCTGTTGAGTTGTGGCCCATGCCCAAAGTATGACAAAATGTCAGTGGATATGGATAGCTCACTTATATAGGGACAGACTAGATTAAGTCGAATGGTAAAGCGACGGCAGAACCAGATAGTGGTCATGCTAATAAAGAAGACATATACTTACCTCGTCAGTGCTCTGTTATTACTATTGAGTATTCTCTCCATGAATGACATCTGTGATATTGACTGGTGGAGTCAGCAGCAGGATCTAAATGGAAGTGAAGTGGACAGGCCTGAGAGAGACAATACCAGGGCATCACAGGCATCCAGATTCACAGGGTGGAAAAGATGTTGGGAACCATTCTCTGGTGGCTGTTTGACCTTGGCAAAGATGTTTTCCAGTTCTATTACAGGAAGATGCTCTCGACGGGTACAAGATGTCATCTCCAGATTTAGGTCCAGTATTTAAATGGTGTGAGATTGGTAAATGACCTTTTGGTGTTGAGGTACCTCAAGCCCGGCTACCCGCCACTACTGAAATAATTGGGATAACCTGATCGTGAAGGATGGAGTGCTCTTTCGAAAATTTGTACGCGAAGTTGACAGTGGTGGGCATCGGCAGTTCTTAGTATCATGGTCGATGAGGGAGTATGTTTTGAAGCACATGCATGACTCTGTTATGTCTGGACGGCTGGGACCCAAGAAGACTAAAGAGAAGTTTCTGCGTTCAAACGAAAATTACAGAATATGCATAAAATTTTCACTCCACCGCCATGGTATTACGTATGTCATAGGAAAGAGAATATTCAAATATGTCGTCTCAGGAATGGATGTAGCAATCTGATGAGACATTTATTTAATAATTGCCTTTCAGATACTACAAAATGTAACTGTGGGTATCATGACGAAACAGTAGATCATTTCTTTTTTCATTGCCCAAAATTTCATAACCCAAGGACTCATTTGCTCAACATTTTGTTTACAATTTTCAAAGGTCACGAACTCCCTACACCAAAACGTTTGTTATTTGGCGATTATGACAAAGACGAAAATATAAATATTAAAATTCAGGAATTCTTAGGAACCTATATCACAGAAAGTAAACGCTTTGATTAGGACAAATCTGAACAAAATAAATTTTGTATCCGCGAACTTGTTTAAATGATATTGATTCACGATCAGCGACTCGACGGAGAAATCAAACTGTCCAGTGACACCCCGAGTCTCTTCGTGATACAGATATATGTATGTATGTATGTATGTATTTTTTCTATTTAGAATTTCCTTTATTATTATTATTTTTATTATTATCACCTCTTTTCCAAGGCTTACCTCTCCAAGCCGATCATAATGTATGTTACACTGTTAAGTTAAATTCATACTTGTACTTTTTTGCTGTATGCGGGAGACACAATAATAAGCTTGCCTTAATGTGCTTCCCACTAATTGTAAATGTAAATAAATATTATTTAAATCAAAGAGAAAACGCTTCAGAAATTCTACTGGTTTAGCGTTCGTGGTGATGTGGAAAACTGGATCAAAAAATGCGACCCATGTGGTGCTAGTAAACCACCATCACACATGCCACGTGCACACTTAGGCGACATGAGAGTTGATGCACCATTGGATCGGTTGGCAGCAGACATTCATGGACCATTACCTGAAACACCACATGGAAATAAGTACGTCTTGATTGTGATTGCCCACTTCACAAACTGGGTGAAAGTGCTACCAGTGCCAGATCAGACAGCGGTAACCTGCGCTTAGAAAATTTGGACTGAAGTCATCTGTCAGTTTGGATGCCACATGGATATTATTCTGACCAGGGATCAAATTACCGAAGTGAAGTTTTTGCTGAGTTATACAGACTTCTGGAGATTAGGAAAACACAGACGTCTTCGCGACACCCTTAGTGCAATGACAAATTTGAACGATTTAACAGGACACTTGTACGTATGGTTCGCGCCTACTTAAGGGGTGAGCAAAGAGATTGTGATCTTCATCTAGGATGTCTAGCTGCTGCATACCGTGCAACACCCCATGCAAAGACAGGGTTAACTCCAAACCTGCTAATGCTAGGGCGAGAAGTGGGCAAAGCGTGATGTGGATAGGGCCAAACGGGAAGGACCCCAAGCGAAGTTGACCAAGAATTCCTAGGGTGACCACTGATACACACACTCGGTAGTGGATAGACATGATCCTGACACAACTGATTGTGTTGTAATTAAATGTTATGGTTTATTACAGTTCATCATGTCAAACCAAATTACTATCAAGAAGATCTCTGACCGAGCCATCAAGGCACTTCAGAAGCAAGGGCCAGCTCTTCAGTGCACCAAGTGTGTATACAAGGGACACAGCCAACAGATGTTCAGACATCTACTCCTTCACCTACCCCAGGACAAGCTGCCATTTGCATGCTAGGCTTGTGGAAAGCGTGGAATCAAGTTGGATGAAATTAAGCGGCACGTACAAACGAAGCATCCAGGATATGATGAAAGTACTTACATTGGGGGAACCAAGAAACCATATACAATCAAACCAGAGGTTGCCACCACCCTATCTCATGAAAACTCACTAACACATTATGAGATTGAGGTTGAACTATACCAGTTAGAAGATCAACTGGACCTACATACAAATGCATTGGAACTTACAGAACTGCAATGTGAGACAATGATGTCACCTTTGCCGTCTTCACGCAGTGCGTCGCCCACCAGGAGCTTCAGGGTAACAGAAACACCACATTCTCCAGAGAAACAGGTGATGGTACAACAGAAGGACAAGTTGATTTCCCCTAGAAAACCACGAAAGGTTCAGAACCCTCCAAAGAAAACGCTCGAAATGACAATGGTCCCTGTATCCGCAATCGCCGAGCTGGCGGAAAGCAGCCCAAGGCACACAAAGCCAGCAGGATGAGTCCCTAAAACAAATTACCACTTCTTTCTCTGGAATGAAACGGAAATTGGATCGGCTCAACAAAATCACTTATGACCTAACTGTAATGAAGAACATCGATCAATCCCTAACCACACAGACCAGTGCTATGCGTTCGTTATTTCAAGGGACGATAGATACATAGGAAGGGCTCACCAATGCCATGCAACAACAGACAAAAGGATTTCGTGCTGTAACCAGCAAAATGACGGGTCTGGTTGAAGACGGAAGGAGAGAAGGCAAAGTATCCGGACTTTGAACCTGGACGAATCATCCACCAATAGTATTGCTGATTCTACTCCATCAAACCCTGCTTAGCTTCCCAATCCTCCAAAGCCAAAAACAACCATAAACAAGTGTGATGAAAATTCCACCCGATCCGACTCGGCATCGTCAGGGAAGCAATCAAGGGATGACAGTCCAGTACGTAAACAGAAGCGATCAAGGGATGATAGTCCAGTACGTAACCAGAAGCGATCAAGGGATGCCAGTCCAGTACGTAATCAGAAGCGATCAAGGGATGACAGTCCAGTACGTAATCAGAAGCGATGAAGGGATGACAGTCCAGTACGTAATCAGAAGCGATCAAGGGATGAGTCCAGTACGTAACCAGAAGCGATCAAGGGATGACAGACCAGTACGTAACCAGAAGCGATCAAGGGATGACAGTCCAGTACGTAATCAGAAGCGATCAAGGGATGACAGTCCAGTACGTAACCAGAAGCGATCAAGGGATGACAGTCCAGTAGTAATCAGAAGCGATCAAGGGACGACAGTCCAGTACGTAACCAGAAGCGATCAAGTTATGACAGTCCAGTACGTAATCAGAAGCGATCAAGTTATGACAGTCCAGTACGTAATCAGAAGCGATCAAGAGACGAGAGCAAACATAATCGATCATCTCCCACACATACACATACATCTACAAGACGTTCTTCGCAGCGAAGTTACGTGTCTCAGTGGTCAGACAGAAGGTCTGATAGTCCTGAGAGGAATACAGGTCAATGGAAGGGAAGAGAACAATGAACTTTGGTGTGTATGCCCTGAACTGTTGAAAATCTAATTCTAAGGACATGTGTGATATCTCTTGTGAATTCATTGGATTGTGTGACGTTGTCCATTTCAACAGTTCAGCTGTGAATTTATGGACTGTGAAGCACTAGATCATTCGAGAAATTTCATTGTGTGTGATTCTCTGAACTGTATTAAATGTACTCCAAGATCGACTTTGGTATCTCTACGTAGAAACTTGGGAATTCATTGGATTGTATGATAATGTTCCTTTTGACAGTTAGCTGTAAATTTATGGACTATGATGGACTTGATCATTTGAGAAATTTCTTTGTGCGCGTCTGATTCCAAAGGACATCGTAAACATGAACTAGAATATGTGTGACGCCATGAACGTAAATAGTTGATTTTATTGGAATTCTTGAACTTTGCCGTATTTGAGAACTGTACATTCACTTTGCATGTTGATGCTCTTCTAATTTAAGGCGAACAGGGACGTTCCCCCCTTAAGTGGGGGATAGTGAAACGAGCATCAAATTACCCTGGTTACATTTGCATTTTTTTAGTTATAAGTTGTTGTGCTATAGGTATCTCTCTTTTGTGTTCTGTAATTGTAGTTTTCTCATTTGTAGTTCATTACAGATAATTCTCAGTGATAACGACTATTTCGAGCATATTTGCAGTCCGTCTAGAGTCTGTACTTGTATGTTGTTGTTGTAATGAGATACTTCGTTTGTGCCACATGATCATGCTCTTTGAACAGGAAATCATTAATCAACAAAGCTACGTCGATTTATTCACACAACGAAGCTAAAAGACTGTACTACCTGTAGGCCATAGCATGGTAAACTGTAGTTTGATGTACTTCGGTAGATATTGATGATCAAAGCTGCATCATTTGTTCTTCACCATTCGAAGGCAGTCATGTTTGTATGACATTGTTACTCTCTGAACAGCTAAGTTTGTATTTTATTTCTGATCAACTTAAAGTGTTCCTTTGATCAAATATATCACTGTGTAAACTATATTTAATAACTGTTACAAATATTTGGTAATCGTGCTGATTCTCCATGTAGTTTTAGTGATATAGCGCATTTGATATTCTCGACATTTTGGGTTCGAGGTTAGTGGCTGAAGTGTATAAAAGCGGGAATCATATATTTGATCGAGTTCACACCTTTCTCTCCCGACTTCCTACAGATTCAGAACTTCTCTCACAGAACTGCCACAGAAGCCTGAGGTATGGGAATACATCATATTCATTTACAGATAACTGCAGTCCCAATTTTGATGTTAAATGTCTCAAAATCCATAACTCTGTTTTGACTCCCTGTATGAGCCAGGATATTTATATCCGACGATATCATGGGGCTACTGTCAGATTAATGGACAACATAGACGTTCCTCATATAGTTCCTCATCAAATGAAGCTAGACAACAGTTTAACAGAATTTTGAGAAATTTCTGGAGTATTGAAAGTTATATACAGCTAAAATTATTCTTGCACCCGTTGAATACATTGGGTACCTGATGTTTTAGATACTGTGCATGTATCCGTGGTCAACCCTGTGAACTCATTGAGTCATAACAGTATTCAACTACAGTAGCCTATATTAGATTCAAGTGGTCAACCCCATAAACTAATTGGGCCATAACAGTATTCAACTACAGCAGCCTATATTAGATTCAAGTGGTCAACCTCGTGAAGTCATTGGGTTATAGCAGTATTCAAATACAGCGGCCTATATTAGATTCAATTGTTCAACCCCATGAACTCATTGGGTCATAACAGTATTCAACTACAGCGGCCTATATTAGATTCAAGAGGGCAACCCCATGAACTCATTGGATCATGACAGTATTCAAATACAGCGGCCTATATTAGATTAAAGTGACGAACCCCGTGAAGTCATTGGGTCATAACAGTATTCGAATACAGCCGTTCAGCAGCTTCTATGCACTTCATCAAGCCTCCACTCAATAAACGCATAGATATTTCACTCGTGTTTAGATTGTGCAAGGCGAAACAACGCTTTTACGAATAAAAGAAGAGTATTTTATCCTGAGAAATTCATCTTGAGTTTCAGTTTCTTTTTTTGGTGTTTCCTGGTCTTCATTGGTGCAGGGTCAACATATAGCAGCATAGGGGGTGTTATTTAGCCAAGCTGATCACAGCCCTAGGTTTTCATATGTTGACTGCCTGAAATATATCTGCCGTAATTGGACTTCACTGGAGTTTAGCCACAGTGTGATCGCTACAATATTTGGTAGGCCAAAATTCGCACCTTTTCTGGACGCGAGAACCATTACTACTTTATAGCGATAAAGTTTAACAAAAAAACCTAGTATGAATAAGATTTTTAAAAACCGATCAATTTAAAGCCCGTTCCTTTTCATTCACCAAACGCTATATAGATGATCGTCTTGCTGTGGATAATCTCTATATAAATGACGCAGTGGAAGATATATATACTCCTTCACTGGATTTGAAGGAAACTACAGATAGCCCTACCGGCACATCATATTTAGACCTGTATCTCGTCGACTTTATGACAAAAGAGATGATTACAATTTCAGCATCGTACACTATTTCTTTCTGGACAGTAATATTCCAGTGGGACCTGCATATGGCGTATACATATCTCGCCTAGTAGCATTTGCTAGATCCTGTGTTACATGTGACGATTTTAATCAACGTCACAACACATTATTGCAGAAACTTATAAACAGCACCTCCATTCAAAGTTTCTCAAATTTGGCGATACATATCGCATGCTGATAGCAAAATACAAGTGTAGCGTGCAAGATAGGCTAGTGTCCTGCAAGAGAGAAGCGGTCAACAGTTTTCAATGATGCCGGCAAGACATCATGATGTTCCAAAAATATCAAATCCGTATCGCTGATCAGTATTCTTAATCCAAAATATTCGTTGTAAAGTCGTCATCTAGAGAATGATGTATCTCAGTCATGCTTTGATTGTGACTGTTCATATGAGCACCATGAGGATCTTGAAGTACATGGGTTCATATGACCCCTAGCCCTCTAGGGATATTGACCGCTTCTTTCTTGCAGGAAATTATCTTTATGTATAGCATGACTATCTTTTCGAATTTGGTGCTAATGTTGTTATATGGAATATGGATTATCGACGCGGATATTCTTTAATGGACGACGATTGGATTATGAATGACGGACCAGACGCTTGTAATTGACACATTTTCTGGAAATTTCCGGAAATGTCGAAGGAGGTTTCAAGAGGATTGCACGCCTTTTCTTTCAATTTCCGTAGCTCACTTGTCTCAAATAATGGCACAAAGATGCACATTCAGAAAATATATACTTTTATGGCCGAAGACCCACACCCACGCTTGTTTTCAGCCGCACAGAATTTAGATATGAACGGCACCAAAGGATAAGGGTCCATGGGCGTATTTGAGTGACCTAGTGGCCATACGTGGGCCAAATGTGGCATGCATGGTGTCGTATTTAAGCTCTCGTGGTGTATCATAAGACTGGATATGATCTGCGCAATTTCGGGTGCGCATTGGGACATGCGTACTTATATACGCCTATACACTAGCATATGGGTGGACATGGTTCTACGCGTCGAATGTCGGATGAGGGAACCAACCGACTTGGACTTGTCGCCCCCGGGGTCTGACGGGTGGACTGCGCGCGCGAAAGTAGTAATAGTAGTAGTAGTAGTAGTAGTAGTAGTAAATAGTAGTAGCAGTAGCAGTAGTAGTATTATTAGTAGAGGCATACGCACTCGGAAAGCAGTGGAGAGAGGGCTTGAATGGGTATATACACGTCCCCTCTAACCCCATCCGCATTCCACTATTTCTGAGCAGATGGTGAAGAAAGGAGGGATGACGCTAGGTCCTGAAAAAGTTCACAGATGCGGAACTCGCGAGAGTCGACCCGATAGGGGGGCATGCTAACGCTCACTATTACTGGGCAATGAAAGATATCCCTGGGCCACGAGCCATCACGCCGAGATCAGCAACGGCTCTTCGATCGGACAGTATTGGTCACCCTTCAAGTACTGACATTGAAACTGTGGTACTGACACCCAGACCAACACGTCTCAAAACGGCTCATTTCAGAGCCTCCGTGTCTTGCGAAAGAGAAACGGCTAACTATACACAGACTCTCATACTCTTTCCACCTTCCTTCACATATACACCCATGTGTCGCGAGCTAAAGGAATTCGTATGAAACCACACATTGTAGCAGCTGGTATTAAGCTTAGTCAAATTTTACCCAACAAGCTCTTACCAATTCCACCATGGCAGTTAGCTAAACCAAAAGTAGATATTGCACTAACGAAATATAAAAACGCAGACACGAGACAGCTCGTGTACACACAAGAATTTGGTCTGCTCAGAGAAAAATACAGATCGCATCAGGCTATTTATACAGATGGTTCTAAAGATGGCGAGAGAGTAGCATATGCTACTATCTTTAGTTCCAAAACTCAAACAAGTCGACTACCAGGTAAAGTTCGATATTCACGGCAGAAGCAAAAGCTATATTGTCGACTTTGGTAGGTATTGGTTCCACTAAAAGGGGAAATACGTCATATTCTCAGATTCACTGTCATGCCTTCAAGCGATTAAAAGTGGAACTTCAACTCATCCCACCATCTTAAATATTCTACAATTATATGACTGTAGATTTGAACAACAGATCGATATTGTGTTTTGTTGGTTGCTTACTCACATTGGCATCAAAGGTAATACCGAGGCTGATAAAATGGCTAAGGCAGTCCTAGATAAATAGGCTGATCCTGTTGGAATCCCATATAGTGATTTCAGACCCTCTATCTGTATTTATCTGAGAAAGTTGTTTCAATATTTATTGGATGCTGTGAATAATAACAAACTTCATGAGTTCAAAAAACCTGTAGGCTATACTCATCTGAACAGCCAGAAACGTTTCGATCAAGCCATGATCAGGTGATGTAGAATCGGCCATACACGATTAACTCACGAACATTTACTAAAAATAGTGCCAGTCCCAATTTGTATTCCATGCCACGAAGATCTCACAATGAAACATATTCTGTAAGAGATTCTTTTTATGGAGCAGCTACTTCAGAAGATCTTTTTAGTCGGGTGAAAGAAGACTGTATGCTGCGACTATGAAGATGGTCAAATTCCGAGTCCCGTACTGTTGAGCCCCAGCCTGTTGTATCTACAGAGCCTCTGTATCTTAGGTTATTTGAGAGAAATCGGTTTTTGCATAAGTTTTAATGTGTGTATGTTTTAATGTGTTGGATTACTTAGTTATTAACTTGAAAACTTAGAATTTTGGTTTATCGTCGCTATATAGCTGAAATATTGCTGAACGCGACGTTAAACCTTGATTATCTCTCTCTCTCGCGCGTGCTAAAAATATTCTGATTAGCTAATCCAAGATAATGAGAGAAAAACAAACTTAAGAATGCATGTCAACCATTTAATCATCTTCAATGTTATATCATACCGAAGTTGACGAGGCGCCCTTAGTATGCTTATTCTGTGTCGCCCATAGTCATTTAACGAGCGACCATCATTACGTTAGACTCCTCTTCGCCCATCGTCGTCAGTCAACGGTATCCGAAGGCTAGATTCAGGTAAAAGGCGGTCGCTTGATCATTAAAGTTTGACGTAGCTGGATAGATGGGTGAAGTCGACCAGGTGTAAATTGTAAAGATCTAACAGAGGGCAATGATGATGGAAACATCGCCGGATCGTATAGCAGTGGTGCCGGTACATCTCACTTACTGGATGGGCATCGGGTAAGGCCTCACTGAGTACGTCCATGGATCGTCCACTAAGTGTACATCATCGCTAGTGTGGGGTGGCATGGATGGATCCGCAGGTCCGTTCACACGTTGGATGGCATGTAGATGTATCTCAGACCGTGAGGAGGTCGGGGGATGGGTGGGTTCGTCAACCCGATGGCGGGTGGTCCCTCTGCCTCGATGCTGGGGTCTACGGGATCACACAGGGTGGCGTCTATGTCGACACTTTGAAGGCGTCGAAATTGTCTGACCCGTTTAAAGACTCCTCCACAATCCTCACATGCCTCCGTCGCTGTTTCCTGAAGTTACCGTTCATGGAGCCGCAGAGGATCCAAGAGATGAAACGATTCCCTGCAAACGTACTGGTATACTGGGCAACAGTGTCATGGCGTTGTAAATTATCATGGCGATTAAATGTCTCCCTTCAGATCGTACAGTTATACGGTGGTGAAGATGGACGAGTTGGCTCCTCGACACTAACTTCTATGGGTTCTTCAACCCTTATGCTTTGGGTGGCTGGTCCCTCTACCTGGATGCTGGCCTCTATAGGCTCTTCTACCCACATACGTGCCTGCGGCACTAGGTGCCTCCATGGATGTGACGTTGGTGACACTGCAACCGATTTAGGCGTTTAAAGCGGTATCCACATTCCTCGCATTCCTCCTTCGCCGCTGGCCCATAGTGTAACCGTTGAGAGCGGTGTGAATTATCCAACCGATTATATTATCTTCACAGATCGTGCAGCTATACTGGGCGACAACTTCGTGGCTGACAGACTCAAGGCGACGTAAGTGCTGCAGGTGCGTAAATAATTTCGAGCCGATGGTACAATATCGCTCCAATTTAGTGATTGATAGAGGGTCTGATGAAACGGACCCTAGACGCTCGCTTTATTGCGCTAGACGGAGTACAACCCATTTGAACAGGCTCCTCGACGTTGGGATCCATCTCCATAGGCTTTTCAATCCGGGGCGTTGGATTCACTTCCATGGCCTGCTCTACTCCGGGTAGTGGATCGACCTCCATGGGCTCTGAATCGTCGGATAGGAGGAGTGGGTATATTCGTCCTTTCTTTTGGATCTCCCCGGAAAAGGTCCGGAGACATCATCCCTGTGGGGTCGCCGAGTGCCACACACTGTGTACATACAGGTTTGGTGTAGGATGCGAGGACACCCCCCCCCCCCCACAACACATTTATCTCTTATTATTCCTTAAGAATCAGATGAGCGAGATATTATCGACAACAAGGATGACATGTCAATAATTACTGCCACTGGGATGTCGATGGCTGAAGTAACTCGCTCTCGTAAGTCTAGTTTGGGCCCACGAGGCGCTTAGGAGGAGGTGGTGGATCGGTTCTACCCCGCTGAGTCTGTGGTGTGGTAGGTACCGTGATAGGTTGGATCTAAGGTGTAGAAGTCGCTTTTACCGTGCTAGGTTGCGTCGACGGACGGAGTACCCGGTGGAGGATCGGTGTATAACATACTGTCGCTCGGGTGCAACCGGGTCGGTAAGCGTTGTTAGAGTACTGTTCACTATCTGACCTGCCTTCACGGGCGGAGAATTCATAGTTCTAGGTCGAGGAAGATATCCCCAAACAACACACACAGGAGGGCTAAGACAATGATCACATCACCCACTTCTCCTTTTCGGGTTTGGAGTGTCAGCAATTGCGCCCTCTGTCTATGTCTGCGCAAAGACTGACTTCTGTGGAGAGTCTTCCTGAAGCATTGGAGGGTATATCGTATTCATTGTTTTTTTCTCTGCAGATGTCGTTATATATCTAGGTCGCGCCCGTCTCGATTATAACTCAAGGCCCTCAGGCCATCATATAATCCGGATAATTACAACCCGCGTGAGGGTCTTCTAAATAATCAACATTAAATTGAGCTAGACGAAACTATAGGTTGGACTAAATTTCTTACACACTGTTTCATAGAGACAATCATTGGACTCGCGGAGTAATTCATTTACGTTACAGAAAGAACTCACGCTCACGCACGAATACGGACTCAATTCGAAATCAGTTCAATTATGAATTCGACTGTATGGATCTGGATATGAAATAACTGTTGGTAAAGCTTCACTAACGATCTAAACTAACTGGGTAAAGTTACAGACACATTGAGAGTAAGAAAATATGAACTGAAACATATTTTGGAGTGGCTGAACCAGATTTGCTCCACGAACGTGAGGATACCACCCCATTGTGCGCGAACGTTCGTGTTCATTTTTCTTCAGAGAGAAACAGATATACTTTAGACAAATGCAATATGGTTAATTGTCTTCATTCCCTGACACTATACAATGACAAAAATTTAAATGCCGAGACCAATCGGTCAATATGTACAACACATCAGATCGAACACTCTCAACGATGCCATTTTTAGCGCGAGTTTTTAGCCGCAAGAGCGGTGAAAAAGATTCTTTATAGCGAACTTAGGTTTCCCAGCGTGTGATCAATGATTCTTTGCAAATGACCGAATACCCAACGACAAAGAGTAGTTATAATAATAGAGCGAATGGGCACATGTTGATTGGAACAAATGCATTCATGACTTGTGACTTAATCTTGTAATTGAAAAAATTCTTTTGTCTAGGTAAGAACTCATTTTTACAACTTACTCTTGATCTTGTTCTACCCTCTCCGTCCTGATCCTGAGTCTGCACAAATAACCTTGCGCTGTGTCACTTCCGGTGATTACGTCACTTCTTGTGATGACGTAATTTCCGGTGATGGCGTCACTTCCGGTCCGCTCTCTCCAACCTGATCCTGAATTGTGAGTTGAAGGCCCTTTTTTCCACTACTAAAACTGAAATTTCGAAGTGCGACACAATAGCATGCTCAATATCAAAATTATGTATAGTTCACTCTGCATAAACAATGACAGCTACAATTTCGACATTGCTAACCTGATATCATGAAAGGACCTGCAATGACGTATAGCCCTTTCCGGAAAGTGTCTGGTGTTTTGGCCTACATACACTCTCAAAAGGATTCAGGGTTTCCTCCTGAAAGTTCAGTTCCTATAACTGCAATTATTTTCAGGAATTTCTCATAATTAAGTGACAAAGTCCCTAAAATTCAGGAAATGAAATTATGTCCTGATGTTCAGGCTGAAATCCCCGAAAGTTAATTGTAGTTATGAAGAAGTCACTGCAGAATGTATCTCGCGTAGTACATGTGCTACAGCATTTTCCTAGAGCCTCTAAAATGTGAGGATTTCAATCCCAGAACATACAGTCAACTATCCTGTCAAGCATTTGTATAATATAACTCGTTATCAAACTATGATTCGATATGTGTGTGTATTTGTTTGTTTGTTCTCTATGCACTCCTAAACCTCTAAACAGAATAAGTTGAAAATCAGCGGTTGAACCAGGGGTATGTCCTGTAGGGGTTTTCGATGGTACTTGCTGATCAGTGAGGCTGGTCATGCCCAGATTGTGTAATAAGAATGTACATGTACGTGTATGTGATAGCCCTGTGGAGACACTGGTATGGTGTACATATATGGTGAGGCTGCATGTGATAACCCGGGACAACAAAGTACAAGCGTTGGATCTCACATCCAGTAGATAGCCGCCGTCCAAATTGTGTTCCCGTATGTTATGAGAACATGTATATGGTTGGCCATCCCTGCCAGAATTCGTCATTTAGAGGCTGCCTCTAAATAATATATACCATGGTATAAAATGCCAAGCCTGCCATAATTCGTATTTAGAGGCTGCCTCTAATTATTTTGTACCATGGTATAAAATGCCAAGCCTGCCATAATTCCTATTTAGAGGATGCCTCTAAATCGCCAAGCCTGCCACAATTCGTATTTAGAGGCTGCCTCTAATTATTTGTACCATGGTATAAAATGCCGAGCCTGCCATAATTCGTATTTAGAGGCTGCCTCTAATTATTTTGTACCATGGTATAAAATCGCCAAGCCTGCCATAATTCCTATGTAGAGGATGCCTCTAATTCATTTTAGCCGTAAGTCGTAAATTTTCGCCTTCTTATTACTTCCACCAATGATATGCGCTTTCACAAATTTGGTGCCATATCTCTACGCTTGTTACAAGTTTACTCATTGGTCAAATTTAATATTCTTGATATGACATCGAGTTGTTTATGACTTACGGCTAAAATGAATTAGAGGCATCCTCTAAATAGGAATTATGGCAGGCTTGGCGATTTTATACCATGGTACAAAATAATTAGAGGCAGCCTCTAAATACGAATTATGGCAGGCTCGGCATTTTATACCATGGTATATATTATTTACAGGCAGCCTCTAAATACGAATTGTGGCAGGCTTGGCGATTTACAGGCATCCTCTAAATAGGAATTATGGCAGGCTCGGCATTTTATACCATGGTACAAAATAATTAGAGGCAGCCTCTAAATACGAATTATGGCAGGCTTGGCATTTTATACCATGGTATATATTATTTAGAGGCAGCCTCTAAATGACGAATTCTGGCAGGGATGGCCAACCATACATGTATACATGAACATGTTTACAGCATAAAGTCAGAGAAGAACCTGTGTGGTGTAAATAAATGTATGATAAAGTTGTATATAGTATGCTCAATATAGACAAATACAAGCGCCAGGTCTAACATTCAGTAGCTAACCATCGTCAAATTGTGTTTTCTTATGTTATATGTCTGCGATAGACCATGCTTGAAAATGTACGTGCTTGTTGAGGTGGCATTTTGTTTGATTTTTCAATGTTTATTTCACCAGGTTGAAAATAAAAATGATGAAATTATTATTATTACATGTTTTTTATTCTCTCTTGTCTAGCCTTGGTCTGCAGATTAATTATTGATACTGTACAGCTTATGGGTGAAGGCTATCAATTCAATGTCAGATCTGCAGCCTGTATTTGCTAATCTTTCGCGTTCATGCTTGAGATTCACATTCTCGCTGATGATATGTAGGATCTACTCGTAATTGTTTGTACGTTTTCAATTATGGTACAATGAATGGATTAAACTGTATACTGTAGATTACGTCGCCTGTACGAAATAGTTAAGGATCTCAAGTGGTACAGTATTGGCCACTTGCCAGATGTATGTTTCCTCTATCGCAGATAAACAATCATGTAATTATTCATTAATGAGCTGAGTGAATAGACCCGTCTGGGCCCTTAAAGATGTCTGCCGGGATTGGTCGTACACGAATACAGGCCAAATCGAGCACATACAGAACCGTTACACAACACACCCAGCTGGGAATGGTCAACAAATAAACACAGAACCAACAGTGCTAAATTAGAGTTTGTTAACACAGCAGCATGTGGAGGTCATACCCTAACTATTTGCAGGCATTACTCTGTCAATCAACACCGGGGTCGGAAGACTCAACAGTGTGGCGTCTCAGAAACGATGAAAGCAACGGCCCATTTGAATTGTAGTTTACAGTAAGGCAGGATCAAAAGGACAAATTGTGATGGAAATGACTCGAGTCCGATCAGGAAGGCGCAAGCTACGCTGATAAACAGCTTGTATCACTGACGTCCCTGCTCTCCTTGTTCCCCCGCTGATTCACATCGCCAAGTTCGCGCCTCTTGGCCGTAAGGAGGCGCTCTGCATAGGTCAACCACCAATGACCAATGAAAAACACTCTTACGGAAGAGTCTTGGCAATATGAGTTGTCTCCCTTTCAAACGTTCATATGTCGTTAACGGCAAAACCGATCAATAAACGGACGGCAAAACAGCTCTAATTACGTTAATTTCTGAGTTAAGAGTGAACAGATTTTTGGATAACTTCCTCCATTGTTTAGTAAGGTTCGTCAACTGATTGCAAACATTTGTTCACTGATACCTTCAAATAATTGACAAATAAATCCCTGTAAATGTTATTAATATCCCACTGATAAAACCACGCTTTATCATCATGAGTATATAAGGAGATCAAGCTGCATAGAATAGTAACGTGAAAACACCGTTCAATTGTTTCAGATTTTAAATTGAATGTTGACTGTTAATAAAGCCTGGGAAAAGTTCCTTTGAGAGATGCGGTTAGAGGGCGTGTCGCTGTCAAAATATTGGCATGGCTTCCACATTACGTGAGAGTAGTGATCTCACTATCATGAAGGCATGACGTAATTTCGGTCACGTGAGGTAGTTAGCCAATCGTGGTTAGTATGAGGAATCTGATTATCTCCGAGCTATTACGGCACAGCGATTGGGTAACCAGATAAAGCGCCCCCTTACGGCCAAGAGGCGCGAACTTGGCGATGTGAATCACCGGGGGAACAAGGAGAGAAGGGACGCCAGTGATACAAGCTGAATAGTATGAGCGTAGGCGCAAGCGTGATGGATGATATATTTATAATTGCAGATATCAGAACTCTAGTCATAAGCCATCTCATTTGTTCTGAGAATCATAGGCCTACTACTAAGGCATACTTTGAGACGTGTGGTGTTTGTTTGTTGATTGTTTGTTATCTTTGCACTCCTACGGAATAATTGACTATCGGCAACTCGCGGTGTGCCCTGTACTCATGGACGGCGGAACAGGGGGGCGGAACAGGGGGGCGGGGGGGGGGGCCTGGGGGCCATGGCCCCCCAATATTTTCAGCAAAAACAAAAACAAAAAAAACACGCACACGACACAAAACCAAACAAAAACAAGACAGAGAAAGAAGAAGAAAAAAAAACACGATAAAGTAAAGTGAAAAAACATATATCTGTATTTATGGCAGATTTTACTTTCCAATAAGCATGAGGGGAACAAGAAAAGAATTGAGCATTCATGTGGTGAACTTTGTTCGGCTCCCTAACAAGTAGAAAAAAATCTGTGTACATTATTGCAGAATCTTTTAAAACAGGGCTACACCATGCGCCAAGCGCTTTCAGTGAAAATTTCTCAAATTTGGCGATACATATCGCATGATGATAGCAAAATACGAGCGTAGCGTGCAAGATTTATGGCGTTTAATTCAGCTAGGAGCCGTATGAACCCATTCTAAGATGCTCATGGTGTTCATATGAACAGTCACAATCAAAGCGTGACAGATACATCATATTCTAGATAACGACTTTACAACGAAATTATTTGGATTTAGAATATTGATCCGATACGGATTTGATATTTTTGGAACTATTGACTCTTCTCTCTTGCATTTGTATGTACACCATGAATTTTTTTCTTCTTGAACTTGGTGATAATGCTGTTATATGAATTAGGTCTTTGGATTATGGACGCGGAAATTCTTTAATGGACGATGGTTGAATATTGAATGACGGACTAGACGCTTGTATTTCGATTGAAATGATATTTAATATTTAAATTATTTATACTTCCGAACATAATCATTTACTTGGCTGTGAATATTTGAAAAAACAAAAAAGATTGTGAGAAACAACAAAACGTGCAAAACAAATAGAGTTTGCACAGGCGAAGATTCCTTGTTTTGTTGCTCGGAAATACGCTAGAACGCGTCTACGGCCATGTAACACTCCTGAAGCTTCCGGGGCCTAGGCGGCCCCTGGACCCGCGCCTATAGTGTTGTGATAGTGGCCCCTCCAATCACAAATATTCTTCCGCCGTGCCTGTGTACGGTCTCTCTCGGTTAAAATCGTCGGTGGTCCCGAGGCGGGGATACTCACGCGCAAATTCTGTCTTATGATACAACGTGTAAACTCAGCGGAGAATGTACATGTACGCAGATGATGTTTGTGGGATGCCCAGGAAACACAATGTCAGAGCGGACGTTCAGTAGCTAGCCGCCTTCCAGTTTGTATTTATACGACATACTATATTAACTATACATCTAGTGTGATGTATACATAAGCTGAGGTTGTGAATAGTATGCCATGGTCTCACATTCAGTAGCCAACTGACATCTAAATTGGGCCTTATGTTATAAGTATATAAAGTTAGTAAGAGAACATGTACATGGTTTACTGGGCTGTATGTAATATGGTGTATGGATATCTGAATATAAGCATCAGATCCGACAATCAGTAGCTAGCCGTCGTCCAAATCGTTTTCACATGTTATGAATCTATGGAGCCACTCGAAGAATTGCCGACTCTATATTAAAAATATATATATTGTATTTGAGTACCGGGTAATTTTTAGTATGAAATGAGGGAGGGGCGGGGCGGGTCATTAAGGGGCCATTAGAACGCATTTTCTATAAATGTCTCGGATTTTTGCTGCAATTTCTTGCTTATGAGGTCTTTACACAGAATCAAATGACAATACCTCTATTAGCTGAATGAAACCGATAACTTACACGCATATTCTCCAATAGAGTTAAATCTAGTAAGATTACAGTATGCAGCTTATATAGAATGTATCTACAACCGTAAAGGGGAATTTCTTCTCTTTCTTGACAAATAATTTGCTTAACCTGGGCGACGATACCCGGTTAAAGGATATGTGACGATTAAATACGAAAAACTGATATGCGAGACACCAAAACGCTCACTCAAACGTCCTTTTTTCCACCATTTTCCGACTGGGCATGCGCAGATTGACGGCATTTCAAACACAAACCATCCCATTCGGATGACCCCTTCCTCCCAAACGCCCTTTTTCTACCATTTTCCGACTGGGCATGCGTAGATTGATGGCATTTCCAACACAAACCACCCCAGTCGGACTCTACCCCACGAGCACTTCAATATGACACCCAACACAGCCCATTGGCACCACGGATGGCTCACCTAGCCTTCAAGACGTACCCGACTACGCATGCGCAGAATGATGTGCGGTACACCCCACCCTCTTCAGGGTATAACATCAGGTGAGTGCGCATGAGTGACGATGACGACACTTCCGGTCATGACACCACTTTCGACCCATGACGTCACTTTCGGCCATAACGTCATACACAACTAAGTTCCCCGCCGGTGAAAACATTGTGTGCCGGAGAGGTATGGTACCATTCCGTTGACTATGTCTTCACTGTAACGGTGCCGTGGTGGTACCAGATCGGTCCATCGGTGGTTGTGTGACCGCTCCGGTACCGCCGCGGTACTGTTATGATGAGAACGTAGTCACCGCTACGGTACCTTACCGCTCTGTTTTCTCCGGCGGGAACTTACGTGTGGCCTGAGCCACACATAGTTGTGCAAATTCACACACATTTTACTCACCCAAGACAATATTGACCGTATTCAAAAAAAGTCAAAATGATTGACCGGCAGCCGTCTTCACACTCCGTCACGTGTAGTGTTCGACGTGGATACATGTATGCGAAGATGGCCGGCTGCATGTTTTGGCGCAATTATAAGTAGTCCGAACCAGAGAAAATTTCGAGATATGACAAGATGTTCTGTGGAATACAACGTCATTTACAAAACATCTACGACTACATGTAAATCTTCGCATTGAAGTTTTGCTAAGAGAAAGAGAAACATACTGTCAATGTTTTGTGGAAGACAACGTCACATAGCATTCATGACGAATTCATAGGACTGAAAGTAATTCCGTTCGAACGTTTATTGAGCAAAGCTTGAGACAGACCGGGATGGAGGCCATGTCTGAAGACACGGCAAATAAGCTGTTCTATTGAGATAATGGTAATGACATTGTCGATGGGCGTTTGGTCTGGATGTTTGTTTGAGGGAATCATGGGGTTAAAACAAAATGTGGTTTGAATGAAAAAGACCAAGGTACATGTACCACAAGCGACTTCAATCTTGTCGATGTTTAGATACTGCCAAATTTGTTGTGGAGAAAGGGGCAAAATGAGGACCAAGCGCTTCCATCTCGAATCATCCAGAAAATGAAGCCATATGATTAACGTTTGTGACAGCTGTTCACCAGGCATTTGCTGTCTTGGGTAGCAAAGAAAACAAAGCAGTTTTGCTACCGATAAACAAGAAAATATATACCGTCATTTCTTTATCTCCTTGTATCAGTGGAAACGAGGAACAGAGATACTGTAGAGTGCATATATATATATACCAGACCTAAACACTATCGGACGATCGGCACATGGAGTTTGTCTCTCCGGGAAATCGTTCTGCATGTTTGGATGACCCTATCTCTGATCATCGCCGTCCTGTTTGTAAACCCAGCCTCACAAACCCTCTTATCTGATCAACTTCTCCAAGTTATATACTAGATACATGGTCATCTTCACTCTAATATCCAGATACTCTCAGTTCATATATACGTCCTTCATAAACTCACCTTTATGAGTTGTGCACATTTAAACACGTCAAGCATTTCCACATGATTAAATTTGGATCTTGTCATGTAGTTGCTTATATATGAATGAAAAAATTTACCTCTTAAATAATTAGATTGGAATTAGTGACCAATCTATTCCGCTTGAAAATCAATCTATAAGATCCAGTTCACGATCTCATTCACTGATCTCTCAGACTACATCAGATTGATTCTGTTCTTTTTCAATTTAATACATTGAAAATAATTTAACTCTAACTGAAAGATTGGCATTTTAATCTGTGAAGAATAGATCTTGTCTCTAATTCCAATCTTCGCACATTAAAATGTCAATCTTTCGGTGTGGTTGAAATTAATTCTATTAGATTGAAAAAGAACAGAATCAATCTAATGTAGACAGAAATTCAATCCAGTAGATCCTAAACTGAAATGTTCCATCTAATAGATTGATTTTCAATCGGAGTAGATTGGTCACTAATTCCAATGTAATTATTTTAGAGTTTGTTTCGCCAATCTCCACACTTTGGTGCAAACATGCTATTCTTCGAAGAAGTACATCTTGTGTGTTCGCATCGCAAAGTTGATCATATGATTCTTCTAAACTTCGGAGACACCAATTTAGTGGGAATAAAATTAAGTCACGGTCGCCCTTACATATTGAATAAATCTGGAGTATTCCATTATGGCCGTAATTATCATATTCTGAAAACGGACTACGGTTTCTTCGACTATCTCGTCTGGTCCATGACTAATCGGTGTTATGTAAGACAGATTTGGTATTAAGTGATGTTGAAATGTTGGCTGGTTGTACATAGAGCAGTCTATTCGTGATCATGGATATATCTTCTCGAAAGCCGACCTTTGATCAGAAGATTGCCGGATGGTCTTCTATCTCATGTCAACATGTAATTACATATTCTTACATGTCTACATGATGATCATTCCATCATTGCGTAATTGATAATTGAGTCGAAGATTTAGACATGATCACTGAAGATGTATACCGGAACACGGATACCTAACGTAACACTCAAAATGGTTCAGGCATTCCCCTGAAATTCAGAGATTAATTTGCAGGGATTTTAGCCTGAAATTCAGGACACATTCCATGAATTCAATGGTGGAGTCCCTGAAATGCGGGAAATTTTTCCTGAATTTAACGGTGTCATTGATGAACCGTCTGAATTTCAAAAGAAATCCCTGAATCACTCTCAAACTGATTAGGCCGTTTGGTTAAGTCGCGTTATAACAATAGTAGCACGAATATATGAAAAAAAGTGCAGAAATGAAGGGAGCAATATCCAGTTACATTAATATTGCATGTAGTAATAGCTGTCATTTTTAAGATATGGTAATAAGAAACGGACGGGTTTCAATAAGCTTCAGGTTTCATTGCTAGTCGGAATCCTTTTAGGCCTATTGTACACAATTATGGGCGGCTCATTCAGGAAAATGACATTATGCTATATGATTGCCTGTATAGATGGGCATACTTCCTACCGTGCATAGTGGAACAGCTTATTATCTAAATCGATTGAGTATGGGTAATAATTTAGGTACACGCCCATGAAACATATAGACTGAATCCAAATTTCTGCATTTTACACTTGATTTTCAGTCACGTAATTTCTCTTTGAATAAGTTAGATCCCCTTGGAAATAGAAACAATCAATACATGACCAACCGTTAATACAATGTTTTACGTGTCAGTCCATGTAAATGTGGCGGTACGTGGAATCTGGTGGCATTTTATATCTTTGTTATTCACTTCACTGTATCATCGAACTGCTCTTGTCTCTTTCAAATCCAAATAATCATTTGTATGGTTTTTATTTGTCTGTCGTCATGCCAGTCGTGCTTGGCATTCTTGTCAATTGGTAAGCCACACCGCAATGCTGTAATACATCTGTTTAAGACTGTTTGTTGACCTTACGGCGTAAGACGTCCTACAAAAACTTATCTTATGACCTCGCGTCAGAACGACTTTTAATGCCATGAGCGTAAGGTGATAGGATAGAACCATTCACGGACTGTATCTTCACAGATGTTTCCTCGTTTGATGACATGCTTGTGGAGTCATCTCCCCCCCCAAAAGCCCCCAGCTCATGCACTCTACCTTCAGTCCAAACGGAATACAAAGTTATATAAGAAATCCATTGCTTTTATAGACAGATGTTTGATTGTATATCATGTAAACCAGACATTTTCAACAGATGCATGTGACTGAGACCATATCTTGGCTTCAGTAGATAGACTCATGGTACTTGTTACATTAACGCCTTGAGACGATATGCGTGAAAGTGACTTGAAGTTAGGGTTTCTTCTCTAATCATGACGCCGACTGACTGAAAGATACATCAATAACTAGTATTTGCTGATTGTAGTTTGGACATACACCTTCACACCACAAAAGTTTTAACGCTACAAAATGGTTCTGCTGCCCCCAGGAACATCGTGGAAAGACAAAGATAGCTACAAAACACCTCAGATGTTAGGGATCGTGCAAAATTTATTGATGGGGTAGGACCGGTGCAAACAGTGGGGGGACCAGGACTTTTTTTCTCGCTATTTTATGTAGGACATTAATTTTTTTTACGTGACTATCCATAGGACCAAGAGTTTTCTTTTTCAAAAGAAATAAAGAAAAAAATACGAAACTGCGCATCTGAAAACCTCTCGACTCTGGGTCCTGATTCGATAGGCTTCTGGGTCATGGCCATATGGTGTTCCCAGGGATGTCATTCTTGAGATATGTCGGCAATGAGATTTCAAAATGAAGAGTCCAATGGTATAGGAGATATGTATCATTGATAATTTTGCATAAATTAAAGATGGCCACCAAGGCTTCCGCTCAATCAGAAAAGCCGGCTTGGTAATTTATTGAAAGTCTCTTGAGGTACAATCTAATTAAAATTAAATCCTATCTGCTCCCCATGTACGATTGGGGAGCATTGATAGGATATTAATTTATTAAGATTGCTTGAGGTATCGATGATGCACAAACTTTCATATTGAACAGTTGAATGGCATCAGAGATATGTACATTTATCATTAATAAAAGATGGCCACCAAGGTTTCCATCCAATCAGAAAAAAACGGTTGGCTAATTTATTGAAAGTCTCTTGATGTATTGATGATTCACCAACTTTCATATTGAACAGTTGAATGGTATCAGAGATATGTACATGTATCATTAATGAGTGCAAAAATTAAAGATGGCCACCAAGGCTTCCGCCCAATCAGAAAGCCGGCTTGGTAATTTATTGAAAGTCTCTTGATATATCGATCGGATGATGCACCAACTTTCATATTGAATAGTTGAACGGTATCAGAGACATGTACATGTATCATTAATGGGCTTCTAGGTAATGACCATATGGTGTTATTTGCATAACAACAAAACTTTGCTGAGGCGGGTTTCCTATT
Source organism: Hanleya hanleyi (assembly GCA_036873755.1). NCBI lineage: Eukaryota > Metazoa > Mollusca > Polyplacophora > Lepidopleurida > Hanleyidae > Hanleya > Hanleya hanleyi. The sequence continues at coordinate 40,541 of JAVTVY010019941.1, read as the reverse complement.
GGAGGGAGAGGTGCATACAAAAGAACAGGACACTTGGGATAGTGAATAAAATGCTCTAAATATCAACATTAAATATCAGTCTCACTGGTATCTGTGAACTACAGTGTATATGCCTGACAACATGAAACCACTGAAACAAAGACCCTTTTATCACTGAACAACTAGCATGTCAAATACAATGCACTCTAAAAGTTCATTATCATTAAACCTGTAAAACAGTTTTGGCACAGCTATATAATATCAACAAATAACTTCAATGAAAAATCATGTATATTGAGCACCACTGTTCCATACTTATAAAAATGTGCAAAAGTATACATGTGCATATCACATATTGATTAGGGGATGTTGTTTACAGATGCGGCTCACCAAATCCGGGTACATGTAGGTCACAACATAGATAGGACCAGAACTTTTTTTGCCCAAGATCCAGATAGGACTCGTAGTTTTTTCTGGTTTAAAGATAAGGGGGACAAAGGATTTTTTTAGCTGATTTTCCTTGTTGCACCGGTCCTACCCCCTCGATAAATTTTGCATGGTCCCTTAGTGTATCAGACAGGCCCTGTTCTCTTTTTCCCTGATCAAAAGATGCTCCTATGCTCCCTTGGGCAAACAACCAGGAAGTTCGTGGAAATCAAGCGCCCTATTCATTTATCCCTAGAACCCAGAGGACAGCTGTCGTGTATATCAATGTTCACTTGCAGTATTCTCATCTCTGGTGATGATCCTATGTCAGTGATTTTGTTGAAGAAAATCCGATCAATTTGTTCCATTACCGTACTTGAAAACCAAACTGCGCAACGCGATACCCTCCCTCTTTGACGGTATAGAGAGAACTACCTTTTTAAAATGGAGATAACAAAGGTCGATTTGACCTCGCATTGAGTGCAACATCCGGGTTCTTTGTGGACGTCACGTGGAGGTCAAGGACACTATAGTTCGTGCAAAGGTCACGTGACGATCACGTGACCGGAAGTGACCCCGGGGGATGTATTCCTCCGCGTTGAGGCGATCAGGTCTGGCGGTGATGCAGTCACTTCCGGGGAAGCTTCCACGGACAAAAAATAGTCCCAAATCAACGAGACTTCAAATACGCGGCGGGTCGCCCGAATCGCCGGGAATGGCCGGTTGATTGATAGGGGTGGTCGATTGATAACTTTATTGAAGGTCGAACAACATGTAAACAGTAGGTCGTATGGGTGTCATCTCGAAGCATTCGTGGGGGAGCATCCGACTGGATGGGTGTGTAGTGGAAATACCGCCCATCTGCGCATGCGCAGTAGAAAAAGTGGATTGGAATGGCCGTTTTGGTGTCGAGATGTTTCAATATTGGTCCGAATAGGTTGTTTGAGGTATACTAGTCAAGCACTCGTGGACAAGGGTCAGTCTAGGAGTGATATGCACCTGCGCCCTCGGAGAGTAGTACAGAAAGCGGGAGATACGGAAGTGCAAAGGACACGTTGGGGAGAGGTGGACATGTTCGCTCTCGCTACCTGATGGAGTTAACTCAGCGATTGTGTGTAGGTGTGTGTGTGTGTGGCGGTAGAAGAGAAGGAGAGAGAGGAGGAAGAGGAGGAGAAGAAGAAGGAGGAGGAATGCGAGTGAGTGAGTGAGTGGTTATATAAAGCCGTTTGTAAACCATTAGCCTCAGGCTGTATCCAAACATGAGTGGTATCCTATTGAAACTCTTATCGGGTAGAGCCAGAATGGTGGTGATACGCGTGCGCATACGCAATGAGGAGTAGTAGAGAACGGGGAGTTGCGAAGGTGCTGACTATGCTCCAGGCATTTCAAGGTTATATGCATAGCAATACTTGCAGCGAGAGGAGGGGAATCCCTGTACCCTTTAGCCCGTAGGGCATAGGATACACCAGGGTGCGGGTGTACCACACATGCGTTAAGGCGTTAGAGCTCGTTAGTAGAGGCGTTAAGCTAGACGCTAAGATAAGGCGGTAAGGCGTTACGATAGGGCGATAAGACGTTGAGACAGGCATCAAGGCGTAACGATGGGCGTTGAGGCGTTAAGATAGAGCGTTAAGGCGTAACAACGGGCGTTGACAGGCGTCACCGCATTTCGATGAATTAATGTCAATTTCATGAAATATCTGGAACAATCAGAGCTTCTGAGCTCTTTCTCCAGGGCGTTGAAGCGTTAAGCTGAACGTTGGCGGCCGTTACTGTCCATAAACCCAAGCGTATCCCAAAAAAGTGCACCGTCGACGTTCAACTGTCAACATGGGTTCTACATGCTCTGAGTGCAAACGTACGTTCACCAGGCATTACGATATGCGACACCAGAAGAATATACATGGGATTGAAGACACCGAGGAGTCTATTGGGGCGGATGCTGAGAATATGCCAGCTGATTCTGAGAGTCCACCGACTGATATCGAAACAGGAGAGCTTGATCTCAGATAGTCAGTCTACATCCCAGGGAAGTGAGGAAGAACCTACCTCCTGGGATCGTATTGTGCATGAAGCTATTAATACTCACGCTGCGGCGATCGAAGACGCCGGGCAGGATAACTTACAACAGGCGTACTTCAAAATCAGAAAAACAGCCATAGCGATCTATGAACGGTATAGTCTGCTACAGTTTGAAATGAAAGGTGACCCCACGCACAGGTCCATCATGAAGACCAAGCATCACTTGGAAGAGGATATGGGATATTGGAGGCCCTCCGTAAGGCGATCAAAATGCGCAAAGAGCTGTTCTAGGACATGTTGCAGTATGAGTATCCTGGCCTGCCCGACGACGATTAGAACAAACGGATCAGAGCGAACATGGCCGAAGATTGAACTTTCTGAAATGGCGACTTCTGATTGTACAAGAGCAGCCGAGAATACATCTAACGAGAAAGAACGAATATGACAGATGCAGCGCCGAATGGCGGCCTTTGATTGGACAAGAGCATACTTCAATTGTAAACATATCCAACGCGGCTCCCCCAGCGTGGGTATGATGTAACATTGGGTAGAATAAAGTACATGAAAACTTGTGAACGAGTTGATCTTTCTTTCTCTCATCTGTCTGCATTATGGCGTCAAGGCATTGTGCTAGGGCGTTAAGGCGTTAAGATAAAGCGTTAAGGCGTTAACATAAGCGTTAAGGCGTTAACATAGGCGTTAAGGCGTTGCGTAGGATTTCCCTTCTCTCGCTGCAAGTATTGCTACGCATATAACATTGAAGTGCCTGGGGCATAGTCAGCAGATCCGCAATTCCCTTTTCTCTACTACTCCTCATTGCGCATGCGCATGCGTATCACCACCATTCTGGCTCTACCCGATAAGAGCTTAAATAGGACACCACTCATGTTTGGATACAGCCTAAGGCTAATGGTTTACAAACGACTGTATATGACCACTCACTAACTCACTCACTCACCCACTCACTCGCATTCCTCCTCCTCCTCTTCCACTTCCTTCTCCCCTCCTCCTCCAAACACACATACATCTACACACATACGCTGAGGTAACTCCACCAGGTAACGGGAGCGAACATGACCACCTCTCCCGTGGACTCTAGTCCACGAGTGCTTGACTAGTATGATGGGCGGTATTTCCACTACACACCCATCCAGTCGGATGCTCCCCCACGAATGCTCCAAGATGACACCCATACGACCCATTCAGACCAAAAGTGGGTCATCTTGACCCAAAACGTCCATTCCCATATCTCCTACTTCCACGACCCATCAGTCCAGTCGGAGGATCCTTCACGAGTGCTTCACTATGACACCTCCCGCATTCTATTCGGACCAATAGTGGTCCTCCTCCACGAGTGCTTCACTCAGTCACTCAAACACCCCCCCCCCCAAAATGCTCGCTTTCGCTAGTACTCCTACTGATGACGTCATCAATGACATGAACATCCCTCAAGTCGTGGTCTACACCACAAGAGCTTCAACATGAGACCCTACACGCCTTACTTGGATGCGATATAGCCCCACAATCTCTCAAATACGCCCTTGCGCTCCTTCAAAATGCCCACTTTCGCTACTACTCCGCGACTGCGCGTGAGTGCCATAGCCTTCCTTCCACGTCACACCTGTCTAGTCGAAGCGATTGTACCATGCTATATTATATAATACTAACGTGTGGGTGCATGTATCAAATGCATTCATACCACGAAAGACAACATGTTGATAATTTGCTCTCCGATGACGTCATCGCTCTATATTGGGACACGGAGATTCCCCGTTGAGTCACCCTGTTCTATTTATAGATCATGACGTCAGTTCTATTTATAGATCACCCGAATTGAGGAGTTGAACAGTACATGGTAATACTCATCTTCATATGTCAAGTTAAATAATACACTAACGTTCCACCATTCACCTTGACATAATGAATGGGATAAATTGTTCAAGCCGTAAACGCACCTGATGTCATATAGCCAATCAAGATATGAGCTTGCCAACACCGTGCAACGAGGATTCTCTTTGACGTTCGCATGGAATTTCCAAATATGGCAAGCGGCGGTTGTATTGATTTTCAAAGTAGCCAACCCAATTTGAATTGTAAAGAGGTCATACAGTTGCAGTTCTCCTAATATGGACCACAGTATATTTATGAAGCTATGACATCACCAAACCGTATTCTGATCAGAGAATGTAATATGTTCAGCAAAGACAACACATGTAGTGTTACACTTGGATATGCGAAGATGGGTAATACTGCGTACTATTAGTCCAACTCCCAATGTATCCATGTATTTTTTCGTGGCTATACGGATCGACCATCTGTATTCAACCCTATCACGGGTCACAAATATCCTGCTCCGGCGCATGGACAGTCGGATAGTCACCTGCTACTGTTTACATGTTGTTCGACCTTAAACAAAGTTATCAATCGACCACCCCTATCAATCAATCGACCATTCCCTGCGATTCAGGCGACCCGCCGTGTATTTGAAGTCTCGTTGACATCAGACTTTTTCCTGTCCGCGGAGTCTTACCCCGGAAGTGACCTCATCACCGCCAGACCTGACCGCCTCACCGCGGAAAAATACAGCGGAAGAATACATCCCCAGGGTCACTTCCGGTCACGTGACCTTGATCTCCACAAAGAACCCGGATGTTGCACTCAGTGCGAGGACAAATCACCTTTCTATACTACTTAGGTGATTCTCTCCAATCTTCTCAAGCGAATAGGTCACGTCCACTTTTAAAAGTCAGAATGTGGTTAAACTTTTAGCAAAAACTTGTTAGGTTAAGATAAACCTAAATCACGAAATAAAAACAGGGGTCACCGTAATATCTGTAGATATATTGCATCATTTGTGTATGCATCATGTACCATAATCGAATTAGCAGGAAAATGAGTCCGTTTTCGTGTTTAACGCTCGTGTTTAATTCCCTAAGTCAAATGTTCTTCAATTTACCATATGAGGTAGAATTTATATACTTCTTATGAAATGTGATATAAAAATGTGGGGTCATCATACTTTCATCAAATAGCACCGGTGTGGAGGCTAAGAATGTCCGGTGGCTAAGAGTGTCCGGTCCCTATCTTATAACCCAGCTAGGACACTTTTCTCCACATTGGGGACAAGTGTTCGTCCTCGGTCGCAATAGAAAAGGATATGAAAAGGGACACTACTCACCAGGACATTCTTATCCATCACACCGGTATAACGGCTAAATTCGGCCTTTTCCGCCATATGTCCTGGAGGGGAGGGAGTGGGCAATTGAGCTGGAGGTGGAAAATATTTTTGTGGTTCATCTCCAAAGTTGGGTCTATTTGTCATGAAAGGAAAACACAATAGGTGACTACATGTAGGGCACAGTGACTTGGGTGGCAGGTGTCTTCGTCGATGTTGTTGTTGTTGTGATTATATAATTTTTTAAATATGGCGAGGGAAACCGAATCTAATCCCGTATTACCCCGCAAGGGCAACATATAACGAATTTATCATATCTGAAACTATGTTGCAACAGAGGAAAATTATGGTGAGGGAAACCATATCTAATCCCGTATTACCCCGCAAGAGCGACATATAACGAATTTATCATATCTGAAACTATGTTGCAACCGAGGAAAACTGTGGCGAGGGAAACCAAATCTAATCCCGTATTACCCGCAAGGGTGACATAGAACGAATTTATCATATCTGAAACTATGTTGCAACCGAGGAAAAATTTGGTGAGGGAACCCAAATCTGATCTCGTAAAACCCAGCAAGGGCGAGCGACTTATAACGAATTTATCATATCTGAAACTATGTTGCAACCGAGGAAAACTGTGGCGAGGGAAACCAAATCTAATCCCGTATTACCCGCAAGGGCGAAATATAACGAATTTATCATATCTGAATCTATGTTGCAACCGAGGAAAACTGTGGCGAGGGAAACCAAATATAATCCCGTATTACCCGCAAGGGCGACATATAACGAATTTATCATATCTGAAACTATGTTGCAACCGAGGAAATATGTGGCGAGGGAAACCAAATCTAATCTCGTAATAACCTGCAAGGGCGACATGTAACGAATTTATTATATCTGAAACTGTGTTGCAATCGGGAAAAATTATGGCCAAAGAAACTATATCTAATCCCGTATTACCCGCAAGGGCGACATATAACGAATTTATCATATCTGAAAATATGTTGCAACCGAGGAAAACTGTGGCGAGGGAAACCAAATCTAATCGCGTATTACCCGCAAGGGCGACATATAACGAATTTATCATATCTGAATCTATGTTACAACCGAGGATAACTGTGGCGAGGGAAACCAAATCTAATCCTGTATTACCCGCAAGGGCGACATATAACGAATTTATCATATCTGGAACTATGTTGCAACCGAGGAAAAATATGGCGAGGGAAACCAAATCTAATCTCGTAATAACCCGCAAGGGCGACATGTAACGAATTTATCATATCTGAAACTATGTTGCAATCGAGAAAAAACTGTGGCGAGGGAAACCAAATCTAATCTCGTATTACCTCGTGAGGGCGACATATAACGAATTTATCATATCTGAATCTATGATGCAACCGAGGAAAACTGTGGCGAGCGAAACCAAATCTAATCCTGTATTATCCCGTGAGGGCGACATATAACGAATTTATCATATCTGAAACTATGTTGCAACCGAGGAATAATATGGCGAGGGAAACCAAATCTAATCTCGTAATAACCCGCAAGGGCGACATGTAACGAATTTATCATATCTGAGACTGTGTTGCAATCGAGAAAGATTATGGCCAGAGAAACTATATCTAATCCCGTATTACCCGCAAGGGCGAAATATAACGAATTTATCATATCTGAAACTATGTTGCAACCGAGGAAATATATGGCGAGAGAAACCAAATCTAATCCCGTGTTACTCCGCAAAGGGCGACATATAACGAATTTATCATATCTGAATCTATATTGCAACCGAGGAAAAATATGGCGAGAGAAACCAAATCTAATCCCGTATTACTCCGCAAAGGGCGACATATAACGAATTTATCATATCTGAAACTATGTTGCAACCTAGGAAAAATATGGCGAGAGAAACCAAATCTAATCTCGTAATAACCCGCATGGGCGACATATAACGAATTTATCATATCTGAAACTATGTCGCACTCGAGAAAAATTATGGCCAGAGAAACTCTATCTAATCCCGTATTACCCGCAAGGGCGACATATAACGAATTTATCATATCTGAATCTATGTTGCAACCGAGGAAAAATATGGGGAGTGAAAGCAAATCTAATCCTATATTACTCCGCAAAGGGCGACATATAACGAATTTATCATATCTGAAACTATGTTGCAACCTAGGAAAAATATGGTGAGAGAAACCAAATCTAATCCAGTATTACTCCGCAAGAGCGACATGTAGCGAATTATCATATCTGAAACTATGTTGCAACCGAGGAAAATTTGGCGAGATTCTGTAGACTTTTCTGTGACCATATTAGTACATTTAGCGATTTTTTCTTGCATACAGCGGCATTGTAGGTGAGAGGGGGGCTAATATTACATGAATGAATGTTGCACGTGGGCAAGTTGCAACATAGGTTCATACTGCTATAACCAGCAGCTGTCACTCAAACGTTCTCGGAGCACTGGAGAATCTGCAATTGTGCATGTATGTAGATACATTTTAGCTGTGATTTCATGAACAGGCCTATAGATTAATCAGCAATGCATTAAAATTGATGTGATTATGTTTTTATCTGCCAAAATCAAACCAAAATCAATCGGACGAATTATGATCAATCGGGCCGACCGCAGTCCGCACCACTCGGCACGGTCTCGTACTATAATGTAGGACACAGTACATCGACACGTACTGCTAGGAATCCATATTGGCATCCACGTTCAAAGCACGGTATCACGCCGAAACTCCGAACAGCGCATGCCAGCTGTATGACTTCCGTTACCATCATGGAGATCAGCTTGAGAAGAAAAATCAGTAGAAACACCTCAAACTAGAAGAGATCCTTCAGTGGTAGAATCAATCGAATATCCATTTCATTTGGATATATATTTTCTTTATTTTTTCTGATAAGCGAGAAATACGAGGACTATGTGAGCGGAAACATATCCTATAGCATGTGGTGTGCCTCACGTGCTGTGGATCACGGTTTACACCGGAGCGGTGCAAAATCCTTACACCAATAATGCGCGAGGTAATATACTATGACTTCGACGGAATAGGCAGAGCAGTCGCGAATGAGTACGCACAAGCTCGGCTGGGACAGTGTCAACAATACAGACCGGTTGAGAAAGTATTTTGTAAGTCTGTTTTTCAGCTTTGAATGAAATTGTGGTCACTGATTATTTTTAATTGTCGACGAATTTATTTTACATCAGATTGTTTCTCGTATGCACTGTATGCAACTTCATGTACGTATGATGGAACGTTGATTTCACCTCCCTCCACCTCGCGCCATACTGCAGGCGAAAACCTGGTCGTTGCTAAGAACGGCTGCACGTGAGCGCTTGACTTCGGAGGTATACGAGATAAGAATAAGAATAAAGCATCGCGGTGATGAAATCCGTATGGGAAGCGGCTCGTAAACTACCATTTCAAACAAGCACACAACCGCCACGATTGGCGTCGGACGCCTGAATGCGTCAACGTTTCAACGCTACTCTTCCTCCTGTATTGTTGAGGCCTGGGGCGCTGAAGCGTTCAAACGCTCGCCAACGCTCAGCGTCAAAAACGTTTCAACACTTCAAGTGCGGGATTTCAAACCCTTCATCGCATCGATGCCACTGGTTTTCCGAATTACGCATCACGCCTGCCTATACGGCTTGATCTGCACTTTCTATACTACTCCGCAGACCGGAAGTGACATCATAACCATGGCGCTTGTTCACTTAACATTGATACTTTTAAAGTTAAAATCAAAAAAATGGAAAGCGGACAAGACGAGGCAATTTTCAATATTTGATTTTCTTTTTGCGCGAAGTAAAACGAAAAACGAAAATTGACTGCCAAATTCCAATTTTTGATTATGAGAAACAGAAAGCGAAAAACAAAAATTAAAAATTGACGGTCAAATTTCAATTTTCGATTTTGTCATCTATCATATACCCATATATACGAATAGGGAAAACTGGGAGAGAAACACCAGGAGACTGCCAGGCCCCAAGTTAGTTACTGATGTTGAGTGGAGCGTGTCCATCTTTATTTTGGGAAGGCCCCATTGGTTTACAACATATTTGGGTATTGTTTTAATAAGCATGTACTATAATACACTGATGAATATACGGGAGACGATTGCATATTACGCCACCACATATGGCTCTGTTATAGACATTTCTGACATACTTCCTCTTTGCCACCTTTCCATACATTCGACATGTTGCTTCCATTATATAATTTTCCTGTCGATATACACAGCGACCAACGTAATGTAATCAATCAGAACAGCCTTACCGTTTTACTTGTGTATATACACATATATGTGTGTTATGTGTGTATTCCGGAGGAAACACGATCGCTCATATTTCTGCTGTAGTTTAGTTTAGGTCGACTGTCAACTTTTATAGGCCCAATGCCAAGCTGGCCTGTGGTTATTGCAGAAGGTGCGCGGCTATAGATCGAGGACATGCTTATCTGGGCCATGATTGGTTTGTGCATTGGTTTGCATTCTGCCACATGTTTCTAATTCCGCCTATTAATCTCCACTGTCACCAGAGTCGGCTATATCCCGGGAAGTAGGTTTATAAAATCTGTACACACTGAACGCCTCGTATGACGATAGCCATGGGGAGCCGGTTTGCAGAAGCTGACGTCTTAACTTGACATTTCAGTTCACTTTAAGAGACAGCTTGAAGCAGTAAACCAGCGATATCCAAGAAGTCAGGGCTCAGTCAGTGGCAAGCCGAGTGTTAGTCAGCTTACAACCATCATCATTCTTACCTTACATCTTATAGTGTGTATGGTCACTGAATTCCATCCAAAGTATATTATTAACATTTGACGGAAATTCAGAAAGTCAAATAGTCGGCTTTTCTTGTAATTGGATGATGGTGAACACTAAACAGTAACATCCCGTGTGATCCTGATTGCTGGCAATATATGCTATGTTTCCTCTCGAAGTCATCGACCCAAACCAACACACATGTGCGGCATGTGGAGACTCCAGATAAAAACTTAAGTATTTTCATTTGTATAGTTAATATTGAGGAGCTTCGTTTCAAGCTTTCGCCGATTGCAGCCGGGCAGAACCGTTCTGCCAGAAACCATGTTCTGTGAAAACAGTTAAAGTTTTTTCAACAAGAAACATTTAGATTTGGCAACTCCTGGGACAAAAAAGCTAACATAGGACCCCTGGGTGTGCCGAAATGTATTGAATTTAATCTTCGAATACACAGAGCCATAAACATTTACGGCCTTGGGTGTTATCAAGAAACGTGTGAATTTAGCGTCTGTCACATTTGGTACACTTGGTGACAAACTTCAGACGACCGCTTGGCAACAGTAGTATTTGAGACTTGGACCATATTTACAGGATAGGAACGTCCAATCTGTCGAAGTGAAAATGAGACGTGGGGGCCGTTTTCTTATCATCGACCCGTGGGACAATGAAAGTGTATTCACCTATTATTCTGAGTTTGAAGAGCATTGGTCAGGTAGGTACATGTATTGTGTTAACCGATTTTGACGTAAACTATTAATTATGTACGTATTGGGTAATGGATGATTCAACATGACTCGAGACTCTTGTTATACAAATTATATAATGTTCTCTCGTGAATGTGTTACAGTTTTTTTCTATCGTTGGTTTTATTGTTGAGGTTTGGAAACGTCGAATATATTAATTTCCCTATTCTCAGCTTACATAAATTATACATGTAAACATAATTTATTCTTTCACATGATTATCACACTGTTAAAAAGGTGGCAATTAAGATATCTCTTCTCAGTTGACATGCTAGATCTCTAATTAAATGCTTCTAAAGAGGGAAGTCAAAACTCATTTCACAGTGGTTTGGTAATTTGAAGAACACTTACAAAACTGTTAACATTCATTATCAATTTTTCCTGTTTGTCAGCAACACTACAATTGCGGAAACAAACACTTAGTTCAAACGACTTTTTGCATAACGATTTCATTTATGAATCTTTCATCGAGAGTTATGGCACAATATAAATGTATGCAGTGGTCATGTCCGAATTATTTATTTTGTTGGAAAGATTGAAAAAGAATATAGAAATTTCAGAACTTTTAACGACTGAAAAGGTATAGATTGAAACCAGATGAAAGATTTTGTTTGATAACGGACTAAACGCGATCAACCCTGGTAGGACAGTTATAGAATTACACAGATGTCAAGATGATGTATGTATCTATATAGAGGGCTGTCCGCGTGTGTAACGATAAGGAGGTCATATTTATCAAGTTGACAGTTTAGAGAAACGCAAATCTTGAGAATATAAATTTGTAACTTGCTTTGTTGATGTGTGTGAAAATTACGATGATTCAGTGTATCCACGGGAATAACAGGGTATCAGGGTTCATGTTCATTTGGTTTAAAATGGCGAATTTATTTATATGCGCCACAGAGAACATCATGGCAACGTAAAACACCGGGTATGGAAGGTGATGAAATGATCTAAGAAACTGCTTCAACAAAGGGCAATGGATTGCTTCATACCTCTGTAAAAGTGCATGAGGTATGAGCGTACTTTGAAGCCCATGGACTCTTGCTCATATACATTCAGATTATATTGAACCAATCGCATTACAGTAGTACTAGAGGCAGAGCTGTTACACAGATAGATTAAACGCAACATTAGAAGGGTGGTGGAACACGGTGCCGGCGTACGCTGACAAGAAGTCATAGGACCCCACAGACAAATATACTGGCTTCAAATTTCTAAAAACATCACAAGAACCAAAAGAGATCCCTGTGATTATTTGTATCCCAGTCACGCTTTTGCTGTAGATGTTCATGCTGACATTTTGAATGCCATGATCACACGGCCCCTAGCACCGACTTAAGCGGTATTAGATACAAATATTTCAGAGCGATGATGTAATAGCCCTGTCAAGTCATCTAATGGAAAATGATGAACTATTTGACCGCCAGATAGAAAAAACGAAATACCTGTGAGGCCCGACGCCGACCAAGCGCTTCATTCTCCACCATGTTTACAAGTCCCAAAACTACAATCGCAATGATTTGTACAGGTGATGGTAAACACTTTGGCCCTTCATGAAACCAGCTATTAATGAATATAAAAATGGATGTGTGGTTCCAGGCGACCATTCCTCTAAATAACGATTCATTGCATACAAAAGTACAAAGAAGATATCGAATTCTATCAGTTGCACAGGTTGACATCTATTGCTTGGGCAAGATTTGAAAAGGTTCTTCTCAAGGAAGCACCCCACATCGGTCCGACTAATTACCGTAAACAACCGCAAATAACCGTAAACTACCGTAAACAATCCGTAAACAAAGGTAGTTCACGGTTGTTTACGGTTGTGTACGGTAATTAGTCGGACCCATGCACATGGCTAACCACTGATGGATGACGTAATTTTAAGCCGAAGTGCTTTGTAAACTCGATCATCCCATTGGTCTTTCCTTCCTAACAATCTGACACTTTCTTCACGTTTTTTTCACACATACATATGGTTACATGATGAAAGTTTGTGATCCTAAACTAATCTGCAAACTTTGCGTTTCTGAGAGGAAATAAAAAACGTGACATGCTTCTATTGAGGGCTAATTGTATATTTGTACAGTATCTCCAGATCTCATAGAACATAATCAAATTATTTACCTACTTAGTATAGAACAAATCTCCCGTTTAATCTTTTGCTCACGTTATCATCTACACCAGCAGGGCAATATATGGGAAAAAATCCCCGTTGCTTTGGACTTGATCCGATACGATAGACTGTGCATAGACAGACTTGAATAACAAAGTGGATTTGGAACCGTTGAACGGCCTAGAGATCTTTGTGATATTTAGCTAACAAATGATGAGATGTTTATTCCATGAGGACGCCTATCCCACCCAAATGTAAAACCGCCAGAATTAACTTCAGAGAAAACTGGTCGACTTTAATAGCTTTAATACCATAACCTGTTTGTATACGCATGAAAGCAAAGCATCATGTGTGAATTCAAAATGGGTGACCAGAAGGGATTCCACGAAAATTTCCCGATTTTGATACATTTGCCCAATTTGGTTAGGATTTCTTCACAATGCATGCACAATAACCAATTTATTTCACTTGATAAATAAAACCCCAGAGACTAGAATAACTCGTAAAAACTTCGCAGTATCGACCACCGAAACCTAACTTAAACACTCCAACGTCAACATAATTTGATATGCGAATGAAAAAATGTTTGCGTTTTCTGGTAGAGCTTGTTCCTGAACTGTTCGCACCACACCCCTCCCCCAACCACTCCCAAGAATGTCCTTGGATAATAGGTACAAAACCTTTAATGAATCTGTCTGATCTAACAGAACCGGTATTATGCCATAAGGAATTTTACTATTTGCTTTGCCGCAAGTGTCTCTAATTCTCTAATTTAGAGTCCTGCACTGGCCTTGTGCCAAATGATCAGAGTAAACACCGTGAATAAGTACACACATCCTGGTTAGTACTGAGTGGACTTCATTGATGAGGTAATCCGGTACATTACATAACGGTGTATTTGTATATAGAGTATCCCTTGTCCACGTTAATCCCTTCTCGTGCTATAAACAAGAGATACATTTCATTGCCTAATGCCAGGTCGGGAGACGGCGATATTACTGATTTATTAATAACAGACTCTATACACGTATTCACTTTATCGATATCGATCTATTTTTGTAAGTAATAACGCATATTCTCTTGTTGATCTCTGCTGGTGTGTTTCTTCTCCAAAATGTAATGACAAAGCTATCTCAGTCGGTCTTTTTTCGACTGCATACATATATATCCTGCCTGAGGCCATAGAAATAAAAACACTAGGCAAAAAATAAATTTGATTTTTTTTTCTAAAAAAACACACTCTAAAATCCGTTTTCCTAGAACATTGCTGGATGTTGCAATGGTTTTCTTTGGTGACTTTCTACGATACACATTCTTCTGACTGCGGCTTTCTACATCTTTAATTCTTGCAGCGGCATTCTTCAACGGCTTTCCACAATACTCCGTCTGTGTAGCGGTCTTCTGTCGAGAGAAGAGGGGGTATCGTAAAAAAAGCCATTGCAAAAAAATAAGCAGTGATCTACAAAGCTGCTAAGGAAGGCCGCCGTGTAGGCCTAGACATCTTCACAACGTCAAGGTTTTGAGCCAATGGCGGAACCTTGCATAGCACACTGCGTTCCGCCCACCCAAATTCAGTGTATAGGAATGTGTTGTCAAATGAAAACATGCCAAGGTCGACTAAAACAAGCGATGTGATTGATTAATATACACAGGATGCTGCTTTGCTGATTGGCTGAAATCTACTAAATTGGCCTAGTCTGTCTAGGATACAGATAAAATAGAAGCCATGCCATTTTGGTCTATTTTCTGTCAAGTCTGACTCGCAATGCGCTTTGGGTCATTTTCGACAATCCAAACTTTTCATTGTGACTGGTCATAATATCGACTACGGTACTAAATCTTCACTATCGGGGCTAGTTGCGAAGCATTCTGGCCCCGCGAGACTCCCTACTACGAGAAGAGGCTCGACGAGAAATGAGACCCATCCCCTCGATCATCCGCCTTCAGTCACCATTAACTGTTTTCATTAAATGACGGCGCTAAGCTGCGTAGATTAGTCTCTCAGTAATAGTACTAAATTACCCGACGTATATGACATCTGCTGAGTGATAACTGTGTGTAAAAAACGCGAGAAACTGGTGAAATATTTCTTCACAATCAACTGAGAAACGAAGTAATATGAGTTGTCTCCCTTGTCAAACGTTCAACTGTTTATTAATAAACGCCAAAACAGCTCATAATTTTTTCGTTTTCTGGGTTAAGAGTAAATAGATTTTTGGGGTTAAATAATATTCAGTAAGGTTCATCAACTGATTTCAAAAATGCGTTCACTAATCCTTTCAAATAATTAACACAGTCGCTGTTTTGTTAAAATCCGACTGATAAGACCGCGCTTGATCGTCATGATTAAGTCGTGATCTCACTATTACGAAGGCATGATTCTCTGCTGAGAATGGTAGTGAAGGTGGTTTTCAGCAGAAACGAAGCTGGTGGTTGCGTCGGGTCTGTATCCTATAAAATACAATTCATCATCATGCTATCATGAGATAACCAAAATGCCTCGGTGGAAGATACGAAGATAAGAACCGTTGTATCTGTTGTTCGTTTGTTAAATTTCATGGAAACAGAGAGCGTTGTCAAGATCTCTTCTCTCTTCATCAAATATTTATGATAAACTTGTGTTAGGGTCAGCAGCGGCCACACCGTGCATATACCGTGCGTCGTTATTTATTGGAACAACTGGGAATGGCGATGACAGAGACGGAAGAACTTGGGACGTTAAGCCTCATAAAACCCCAGTTCTGGTTGGATAAATGGGATAATCCCATGCGACATGTTGCGGTCATCCGTGAATGCGTACCGTATCCTTTACGCCAAGGGTCAGCAACTAGGTGACCGTCTCCTCATCGGACTGACGTGTTGTCGCCTGCTGAGATGGGGGCGGTTAAACTAATTACTCGAGAAACTGTCAGTGATTAGAACACTGATATTAACCCTTGTGATGTACATCAAGAAAACTATCCCTTCTCTAAAGTAAGTTGATATTGTTTGTTAACCATAAGAATTGCATGGTTGCTAGCCCCTCGCTTCTGACCACCCAGTTCCGCCGCATGGCCAAGATTGGCTTTCAACGCTTCTGTCGGGCTACAAATATAAATACTCGTTGGTTATAGGACAACTAACCAAGTTTTCCGTTGTCATCTTTGCCTGCTTTCAGTATATGCTTGGGTATGCCTTGTTGACCCGAGAACTGTTCAGTCTGTATGTATGTACTAATTGAAGATGACAGTTTGCCAGCCTTGGGGCAAATTCTTTTACGGTTTATCATGGTTCCTAAACGCATGTCTAGACGCTTCATTTGATTCAAAGTTTACGCTTGACCTTTTATTCTTGAAGAAAATTTTAGACTGGATCTGACGCTATATACAATGGTTACCATGACATGTGAATCCTTCATTTTCACTCAAAGTTATATATTTTTACAAAAGTACCTCCATGCGCATTTTTGCGAAAATATTTATATGACGATCTCTACAAATTTCTGGGGACCAACGAAGCCATATTTGGTAGACCCTACATGCCACATATTCCCCAGAATATACAGCTTCTATAACAAGAGCCCAAGGGGCTTCAATATACGCCCGTATATCTGGAATCACATTGGTCCAAATTTCAAGGTTGTTTAATAGCCTTGATTCCAATTGGTAGCTAGCAATCCAGAGAAAGGTCTACAATTTTGTGCTTCTGAGATTGTAACATATATATCACATCTTATATTGAATGATAACCTAAAATGAGCTTAACTCTTGGCAACTAGTTGACCTTGGAGCAAGAGCCGAGAGCTCATATATCCCACACTGAAATCGACAATAGTCAAACACAAGAAAATAGTAGTTTTTCTGAAAATGGATTTCTCTCAGACGAGAAAAATGTTCATGAAGGAAGAAGAAAGTGATGAAGTAAACCTTTGTTCTTGAGTTAATATTAAAACAGGTATGAAGGTCATAAAGGACCCATCTCTCCGTTAAATTAGTAATTGTATGGTTTTTATTTCACAACAGTTTAACTAAATGTAGCTGTTTCAAACATTGCAGGCAACTCCACAGGACAAATGCTATAGACATGTAGGGGAGAGAACTCTGAATATTCCAACCTAACACATATAGTCAGCTAAACTTGATTCAGGTTTGGAGGACTGTGACCTTGACCTTTGACAAATTGATGTATGGCTCCTCTTTGCCATGCGAGTAAGGTATACTCAAAATTTGGTACCAATCCATACCTTGAAACTAGAGATATCGCATGGACAACAAATGTTAACGGATAATGGACAGAACCCAACATCGCATTACATGACCTTGTCTTCGACAGGCATATGAAAATGTGACTTGTAATGATTTCCTGATTTTGGGGTCACAGTGACCTTGACATTTGACCTAAATTTTGGTACAAGACACATCGTCTTCCCTCAATGTATCAATGGACACAAAAAATCATGATTTTTATGAATTTCATGCTTTTGGGGGTCACAGTGACCTTGACGTTCGACCTTGACCTACATTTTTGTACGTGACACATCATGTCCCCTACTGACACAAAAAAAAGTAATTTTCAAAGATTTCTGGATTCCGGAGTCACAGTGACCTTGACTATTGACCTTGACCTAAATTTTGGTACATGACAAACCGTCTCCCCATAATTTCTCAAGGGACACAAAAAATCATGATTTTTAACAATTTCACGATTTTGGGGTCACAGTGCCCTTGACCTTTGACCTTGACCTACATTTTGGTATGTGACACATCGTGTCCCCCTAATGTATCTACGGACACACAAAACAGTTATTTTTAATAATTTCCTGATTTTGGGGTCACAGTGACCTAAGTTGACCTTGACCTAATGTTTGGTATGCGACACTTCATTTCCCCCTATTGAATCCACTTACAAAAAATTTGTAATTTTTAATTATTTCCTAATTTTTAGGTCACACTGACCGTTGACCTTGATTCTGGGGTCACAGCGATCTTGACTATTGACCTGGATCTAAATTTTGGTACATAACAAAACAGCTACCCGTAGTTTCTCAATGGACTCAAAAAATCATGATTTTTAACAATTTCACGATTTTGGGGTCACAGTGACCTTGACCTTTGACCTTGACCTACATTTTGATATGTGACACATCGTGTCCCCCTAATATATCTACTGACACAAAGAAATGTTATTTTTAATAATTTCCTGATTTTGGGGACACAGTGACCTTTGACCTTCGACCTTGACCTACATTTTGGTATGCGACACATCATTTTCCCTATTTGAATCCACTCACAAAATTATAAATTAAAAATTGTTAATGATTTCCTGATTTTTCAGTCACACTGACCTTTGACCTCTGACCTTGACCTACATTTAGTATGCAACACATCGTTCTCCTCTAGGGCATCCACTCACCAAAAATTAGAACTGTAGATAGAAAACTGTCAACGATCAATGATTTCCTGATTTTAGGCAACAGTGACCTTTGACCTCTGACCTCGACCTCAGTTTTGGTACGCGACACATCGTCTCCACCTAGTATATCCACTCACACAAAATTGCAACTGTGAATAGAAAAAGTTCACATATATAGACCGGACACGAACACTTCAGTGATTTCCTGTTTTTTAGGCCTGTGACCTTTGACCTTTGACCTCGACCTTCATTTTGGTACGCGATACATCGTCTCCCCGTAGGGTATCCACTCACCAAAAATTGAAACTGTAGATAGGAAACTGTCCCAGATATAGACCGGACACGAGAACCGGACAGACGGATAGACGGACAGACGGACGGAAACCGCCATCACATAATACGTCCGCTTTTGGCGGGCGTATAATAACGAATCTCACGTTCAGTGGAGCAACAGACATACAATTTCAGTATAATCTGTTGGGAGAAGGTAGCATTTGATTTTGAGAAATGGGGGCATGCAGAATCAAATATCCCCAACTGGATAGGGGAGAGGAAACTGATAGTCCGAGTCAGTCGAACTTTATCGAAGGGAGAAAACTTTACCTTAATATATATTGTGGAGAGATCAGGCAGAGAAATCTTACCTTCCGTTAGTCCTACAGATCGACAATCCGACTAGAAAACTCTACCTTAATGTATACGGAGAAGAGATCGCGGAGAGAAAAACTTACCTTTTGACAGTTCGACAGTCCGACAGAACGAATTTGATAGAGGGGAGAAAACTCTACTCTAATGTATATTGCGAAGGTATGGAGTCCGACAGTGTGACAGTCTAGAGTGGAGTTTTCTCCCCTCTTTCAAATTCGATCTGTCTGACTGTCGTAGTGTCAAACGACAATAATTTCTCTGCGCGATCTCTTCACGATATAAATAAAGGTAGAGTTTCCTCCATTTTTTAACGTTCGATCACTCAGACCGTCGCACTGCCAGAGTGTCGTGAGCTAAGTTTTTTCTCCTCCATACCTTCACTGTATATATTAGTGTAGAATTGTATGAACATAGTCTTCTCCCCTTTATGGAATGTTATCTGTCGGACTGTAGCAAGGTTTTCTCTCCGCGGTTTATAAGAGTTCATGTTAATATAGAGTTTTCTCTGTTTTACATAGACTATCTCTCGGACGGTCAAGCTGTTGTGAGGTAAGTGTTCTGCCCTCCACACCTTCGCAGTATACATTAGAGTTTCTTCCCTTTATTAAATTCGATCTGTCGGACTGTCGTACTGTCAAAAGGTAAGTTTTTCTCTCCACGATCTGTTCACAGTACCGTATATATTAAGGTAGAGCTTTATGAATGTACAGTATTCTCCCCTCTATGGAATTAAATTTGATCTGTCGGACTGTCTTACTGCCAAAAAGGTAAGTTTTCCTCTCCGTGCTCTCTTCACAGTATATATGAAGGTAGAGCTGTAATGTACAGTTTTCTCCCCTCTATGGAATTTGAGTTAAAAGGTAAGTTTTTCTCTCCCTTCTGTAGAGATTGATTTAATCCCTTCAGACTATATAGATTTAGATTGAGGAACTGGGGGCATGGAGGATCAACCTGTTGGGCCATTCTTAATTATCGCTAAAGTTAAACAACGTGAGGTATTCCTGAAGTTTAATCACAGTCTGTATCCTTGGACCAGAGTAATGGCGCAATGTTTTCAATAATTCCCTGTTTTGGGACTGCCATCGTGATATTGACCTTTCACCTATTTGACCTTTGATAATTTCAGTACCTGGCATATTGTCTCTCACTGATGTATTCACTTGAAAAATAATAATAATAATAATTTCGATGATTTTCTAATTTTGTTCAGTGCCCTTTGAACTACTGACCTCATTTTTGTAACGCGACATCTATTTGATCGCATAGTTATCTTGGTGACAGTCAAATTGGAGAGAAATCTGTCAATTTGTTGAAAAGTTAGGGAACTAAATTAAAAAAGACGAAAGGAGAAGAAAGAGGATATTAATTTATTAAGACTGCAATTATGTTATGCCCTACTTCGCGAGAAAGTCTGTCGTGTGAGTTGACATCCCGTTATCAATCATATTAGCATTAGAATAGTATCGGTATTCTCGAGGACGTGCTTCGGTCGGATAAAAGATTATCGCTCAACGCTTGGTCGATGTCCAAGTCTATAGGCGACTCGAGGACTCGTATGCGTTCAGTGAACAGAAATGAGTGGAAATGATAAATGTGGATAAGGCCATCCATCTTCTTTGCTGGCCACCCGCTGGAAGCTCTTAAAACATAAATACTATCCGATTCCCCGTGGAGACCGAGCTGACACTTGGGGAGCTAAAGTGGTCCGTTTGTTTTGTCAGTTCTTACATGGCCGGATGTTGATTTCAGCTAACCTTGGGGGAAGCAGGGGTGGATACTGAACTTCTATCATATATTTGTATATTGATACCCCCGGAGACTGGAGAACTGCGAAGTACTTCCGTTTATGAATGAGGCCAGACGATATTAACTAAAGTCTGATCATCAATAGGCCCCATGGTCTGATTCATAGGCAACTGCGGGTCACATCATGAAGCCAACTGCTGTATATTATGGTGCAGTTCGAGTCCCCAGATAGGCTTTATTATGCTGCTATCACATTATGGATGAGATCGGCCTATTGTTTTTCATATTAATGCCATGTCCCGGCATCAATTTCATACAGTCAGATGCAGTGTCAATAATTGATAATCCAGCTCTGAAAATTGGAGAATGTATTACCATGACACGCCATGTCGGCTACACTATTGAAAAGAAATCTGTCAATAATTATGCGATATCTCGAATTTCATATGCTGGTATAGACATCGGTCATTTACTGCATGAAACCATGGAGTCTATTATAGACAAACAAACAATCAAACATGTGGGATCACAGGCAAAACCTTTCGCTGAAAGGGGAAGCAATTGCTCTCAGCCATAATCGGTAAGGGATGTTGTTCATTCCAAAGAATTTTCCATATTCGGATTCCACATATATGTTCCGTAATGCACAGCTATCATGGTGGGCTAATCTAGACAAACTTCTATATTTTTATAAAGACCACTACTGAAATTCCCCCTCCGGACCACTTGTTTCTGACCAGATATGCGTCCAGTCTAACCCCACTGGCATTCCACGCGATGGATTTAAAAGCCCACCCTTTCCCCAAGGCAATGTTTTCGAGACAGTTAATTCAAACAGTCTGGTTCAATTACTAATTTGTCTCTTTGTTCCGCTAACCTAAAGTCATACATTTTGAATTATATTAGGCGGAAAATATGGCAAATATTGGAGTCTGTAGAATGAGTGTATTTTAATAAATGCCGGAAAATATACACCATTACTTCCTAGGGGGTGACTTCGCCACTTGCTGTGAGGTGTCCTATAAAAGCTGCTGTATACGAATAACGTGACAACACAGGTTGGCAGCCATTACAGTATGCACCAGTGGTGATAGTTAGAGGACTTGCTAAGAAAACTAGATATTGAGTGAGAAGTTTAAACACAGTGTAAAATTACACCGAACCTCAGGTTTAAAACTTTTCTCACGCACTAAATCAAGTTGTCAAAACAGTACGCAAATTACATTAAACAGTAGCCATGCCTCGACGGAGAATTGGAGGAACAGGTGTTTGGGTGAGGGTCTGCCACTGGCTGTGAAATTATCATAATTACAGAAATAAATCCAAAGCAGCCCTTTTTACACAACTATATCATATTTCCCTTAGGGGGAAAACGTTAATGCTACTTCTTTCCAATATGGCGAGAACTTCAACTTAAAAACATTTCTTCGGGTCTTTAATCTTACTGAATCCACATAACATGTCGCAATGGTTACGCCGGCGATATCAGCATGTGTGTAAGGTAAACGATATTCCAGTATTGAATTTTATGTAATCTCGTTATATTTTTTCCTTAAATTTCAGGTCAAACCTACATCGAGGTCATCGTTCTTGTTCTCATATTCCTCATCGGTTTCATCAGTAATTTATTGGTAAGTCTGCCACTGTGGGAAAATCATCATGATGTATGTAAACTTCTACCATAAGTAACGGAAATATGGACCGTCAAATCTTTATTAAGATCAAATGATTATAATTTGAGTGTGCAGGGCACATTCAGGGGTGAGCAGCCTAGCGCCAAGGCCTGTCAATATGGTGACTGTCGATGACATAAAAGATCCCCCTTATAGAACCTATTGGACTGAACAGCTCACCCAAACATACACGTTATTTATATTTCGAAGTGTTCCCCGAGAATTCATGTAAATCTCATAGTACATTTGGAGTAAATCTATTTGTTTGTCTGTTTTATACACAAAACACATCACTGTCCAAGATTCTTGACAGAAGTACTTTCTGTAATGTTCCGTCATCTTTATGAGTATTGAAGCAACGTTTTACATGGACGGTAACGTCACGTGTATCTATCCCCGACATTCACCATATAGTCTCCGTTAAATGCAGTGTTTGTACAGTAGAGTGGGACAATACTATGGGTAAAAGGAAAATAACGGTGATCCAGTTGTTAAAATGATGTTTTGGTTCCAGAGATATTATTATTTTCAGTGTGACTATCGCATTTAGATAGCCCATTTAGTTCAACTGAAAAAAATCCCATAAAATTACATAGAATATGATCTAGGTCAAATTCGAAAAATAAGAGGTAACGTTAATTTGTTGAAGGTGTGTTCTACTCGGGGAGAACATATTTGATTGAAAAAATTTAAATCTTCTCGACAAATAAAAGTTCGAAAATGAAGACTTAGTTTATGTAAAGATTTATGCATTTAATCATGTTTTGCATTAACATTGAGATAACGTTATACACTGAGATAACGGTCAATATATTAACATTTGTTTTCAATCCTGGAAAAATAACTTCTCTGATAATATGTACATATGTTGATCATGTTCGTAGTTGTCACAATAAAAAGACAACTTATTGACTTTTCTACGGGTTGGGTGATGATATGAGCTTGTTACGTCATTCAACCTGAGGGAGATGACCTCCATGTAAACCCTCAGCCTAAAGAAAACGCTTCCGTGGTTCGTACCTTAAAGTCGCTTCCAAGGTTTTCCACAAGACCTGTTGTAAAGATGTTTATTCACTGGAAACGTCAATCTTGGGTCAAAAGCAAATCCATAAGCCATCATGTAAAGACTCTATTATAATACAATGAACAGTCTGCGTTCAAGGCAGAAACATATTTTAATTCTCAGTTACAGTGAACCACACATGTTTCAAGGGAGACGTGGTCTCAAGTCTGAAGACAAATAGCTTATATACTGTTGAACAAACCAAACACTTGAATCAAACACTTATCCAATCACGGTTACATGCTGCCATTAACAATGAGGGATACACCATTGTTATCATGTGACATGTTCCTTTTCAGGAGCCCTCGTGCTTTTATGAATAATTAATTATAACGCTATTGCTGGTCAAGCATCCTGTTTCTCTCTGACTTTCTTATATTTCTAACATGCAAACATAGCTATACACTGAAAACAATCAGCTATCAATTCTATAATTGATTATTATCAATCCATAATGATTATCAAATATATTTATTTATTCATAAAATATAGAGGACCTACATCTTCAAAACACATCTCATAATTTACAAACTGTCAGTGGGTGTTCGAAAAGTCTGACCCGAGGGCCTGAATGAGGTAAAGGTAGGGCGAATAATCAACAGCTCTATAGGATGGGATTACGCCGATGACGTCTCATAGTTTTCATCAACCATTAAACAGTACAAATTGTATCAATATTGGATCAAACTGAATGTTCAATCCAAAAATCGCAAGTAAATAAAAGACGTAATTCTCGACCTCTATATTCTTATTCTTCAGGTACTGGTGGTCATCATCAGAAAAAAACGACGGCCGTCAATGAACGTCACGGATGTGTTCATCGCCAACCTTGCCCTGTCCGATCTGCTGTTCACGGTGACGATACCGTTCATCCTGGTGACGAGGGTCACCGTTCACTGGGCCCTGGGCAGTGTACTCTGTAAGACGCTCTCCTTCGTCCAGTTCGTCAGCGCCTCAGCCTCTATTCTCACCATGATGATGATCAGCATTGATCGCTATATCGTCATATGTAAACAAAGCAGTTCCAGGCCAATAGGTATCAAGTTTACTCCTGTCGTCTCTGGTATCGTCGTCGTCGTTGTCTGGTTTATAGCGATCAGTTTCTCCAGTCCCGTGGCGGTTGGTCTGACCGAGAGAAGGATCCACTACTGGGACATCGAGTACGTGTTTTGCGCCATCAGTTGGCCAGAGGGATTCAGTGGTGGACTGTTTCTGGTCGCCATGGGAACCTTCTTGTTTGTCTTGCCCGTCACCGTCATATCTATCATGTACTTGAAAATCTTACTCTTCGTCCGGAAGACGTCGAAAAAATTCGCGCTGCAACCGATCCATCAAAGTACACAAGTACAAATCAAACTGGTGAAAATGTTTGCGACAGTGTTAGCGCTATTCATAGTAATGTGGCTACCCTTCTTCATCGTGTCCTTCCTCATACTATATACAGAACTGGTCACATCAACACACTTCACAGCCACCATCATCATGGCTCACTTTAGTCCCTGTATCAACCCGGTCCTGTACGGCTATTTCAACGAGAGCTATCGTCAGGGATTCAGGAAGCTCTTCTCGAAAGACAGACGAATGAGCATGAGAATAGATCCCAACTCTACCATAGTTAACGCTCTGGTCTCAGTACGGTGATGGACATCGAGGGGAAAATGCTTTGTTAGAAACAACCGAGTTATGTTACAAACCTAGCGAGAAATCTGTTAACCTGGATCGCCAATTCATTGCCATCGGACAAGGACGGTCCAGCTGAATTAGGCACAGAGCCAATGTCCTAATATGCAGACGTTGTATTGTCATAAATGGGTAATACAGTTCCATGTGCAGGGAATGTTGACATGATCTTTTTGCGAGTGTTTGACTTGTAGGGAAGTGGAACTTTGAGGGTGTTCGTTATATAACGAATTGAAGTGTCCGTTAGATAGCAAAGTGGGAATTTTGGCGCCGTGACACAACGGTGTAAACCGTTTGGGATGTTTGCTACATAGTGAAAGCCAACTGTGAAGATGTTCGTTACGTAGGGAGTTCGCACTTTGGGGTATTGGCGGAACTTTGACCTCAGGGGTATTTTAATACATACGAAGTTACGAGTGTGTTGTGGGACCACATGGACATTCTTCTATGCATAGCTCATTGTCACTTTTAACCGGTTTATATGTGTGAATTGTCCTGAAATCTGATGACGTAGGCCCCCTACATCTTTGACAATAAAATCTCACTTCTATCCCTTGATGCAATGTAGGCTCCCAACATCCATGACAATTGAATGGCTGGTGGGGATATTTAAACAATTCAATTAGCCTGTCACTTCCCTCATGTAACATGACATCAACTTAATTGCCAGCGCGAGGTCCCTGGGCTGGCACAGTCAGAAGAGCAAGCTTTAATTTGGTGTGTCGGGTTACATATAGGACTTCACGCCTTGCGGCACATGTACTTTGCGTTGAAAATGAAAATTTAATTGGTTTCGTGTTACATAAGCGATCTCAGATTTCTGGATAAGTGTTCACGTGTCATGCAGATGAATGAATACACACTTCATCACGTGATTGAGAGAGATATAATACGTCATCAGGGTTTGGGGCCATTGTAAGGTGTATACCAAATCGAACAAGGGAGATATCGGGAGATATCGATATCGCAAAGGAACGAAAGAGCAATAGTATCAAAGATGTTACGCCTTATCTGTGTTTCACAGAGAACCAATCCGTATATATATATATAGTTTGCTGTGCGAGGTTGAATGGCTAGTAGTGAAGCTCAAACGAATTCCATAAAAGTGCAGATAGAAGTACATTATTTATGTAGAGAATGGCATCGCGGAATAAAAAAATCGGTTCAGTCTTTGCACCTCTTACTCTTCAGTAAAAGCCTTCCAGTAAATCATTTTGCTATCATTTGTGTACATGACTCACTGTGTTAGCCTTCAAGCAATGATTGTGTTATCCGTTCTGTTTGATACACGTTTTGGACAATTAGGTGTATATTTTTCGTCGCGAAGGAATTGTTTCACATTGATCATTTATTGATCACATTGATCATTTATTGATCATCAGCATGTGTTCCACATTGTTATTTTACTACAACCATCTGTATCTAATCACATGTCAGTTTAGCCCATTCCATTGAACAAGCAGTCTGTTCACTTCAAGTGCTATCGATAGATATACGTGTAATAAAACCATTATTGCATTTGACCGAATTATCAAGTTTTATCTGCACATTGCGTTCGTGATTCACAGTGATATTCTGTTCGACCACACAGTTTAGTGTACACTTCATAAAAGACTCTCATGAGAAGGTCGAGAACGACCCATTAAGAGGATGCAATTGGGAAAGTAATGGTTAGGAGTAATTGATTAAATGTCACAAAATGTAATTGTTACGGTATTCTGTCAGGAAAGTCTGAATTCTGAATAACGAAAACCGTTCAATTGAAACATTACCAACAGTAAATATGCCGTATTGAAGGTTATAAGCACTTAACATTTCTATATTCAATAGAGTATTAATGGCAAAATGTTGAACAATGGTGGAAGTTTATATCGGGGGTGAGAGAGTATACAACGCTTTGCTCGCATTTGTTTTTTCACGTAAACAGCATGGATAACACATTGATATTAATTAGTAAAAGGACCTCGCGCGATTTAGCGCAATTTTTGTTTAAGTACAAGTTTAACTGCCAAAATAAAATATTACGTTTAAAAGACATTTTTTGTTAGCATCAAGTACATTATATCGTCGTATGTTCTGAGTAATGCACAGGCACGGAGTCTTATGTGTTCTTCAAAAATCGCATATTAAATTAGTGCGTTTGTGCAAAATCGTCTGTTTCGAGGTGAAAATGGCACATCTTTCTATACGTAATCGTTTGAATCCTGTCCAGAAACAAAGCTGTCTTTGGACAACAACCACCTATTGCTACGGACAATATTTCGGGATACAGTTTATATTGGTTCTGAACTGGCTTTCGTATTTTTAAAATAATAAAAATACTGGTACAGTACAGCTACTGTTTTCATATCAAAATCGACGATTTTGTACAGATACACTATTTTGAGTTCCTGTATCACATAATTACTCTGAGCATTCAACAAGATATTGTTTTTTATGATAATTGAAAAATAAATATTCATTCGCATTATTTCATTCTGTACGTAAACTGCATTTCATCGGAGGCAAAAACATCGCTAAACTGCTCCAGGTCCTTTTACAATACAACTTGAAGGAAGCAAAGGCTTTTGATTTGCACTACATTTGCAATATACAATTCTAAAGAATATATCGATACAAGCAATCATAAGCATCTTTCTTCCTATTGGAGAGAAAATAATTCACTTAAAGGTACACAATATGCAATGTAGCAATTGCGACAGTAATTGTAGCAGTTGTCAGGTCTCCAGCTAATGTCGTGATTGCGTCATTTGCAGGCGACTCTGAAGGCAGAGTCAACCGCTATTATCGCAATTGCAACATTAGCTGGCGACTATGCATGCAGAGTCGATCACTTCTGACGCAATTACGACAACTGTGTCATTAGTAGTTGCTATTGCAAGTATATCAAAGATTTAGTCATACATCACCTGTGATATATTTTTGCCTCAAATAATTACAGGTTCCCGGTTGTGACAATAAGTGTCCACATGCTCGCTACCATTTTTTTAGTTACGGAGTCGCCTGCTATTGTCACAAAGCGGTTGTCATTATTAGTTGCTACAATGCAAAGACCAGATCCTGCATTCAACCTCACCTAACTCTCAGGAAGTAACATTTCATAATCTAGCTATACATGAAAACAACCGTGCGATCTGAACTATTCTGAAGTACTCTTCGAGATCTCGACAGGCCCTTCACGACAATTCCGCCTTTCTATTCGGCAGTGATTGTGAACATATTCACCTGGGATAGCTCTATGGGCTTATGTAACATTTTCCAGATTTGTCATTTTTTCGGGTAGATTCTTGGCACTCATGTCTAAACACATCTAGAAAGTTCGCTGATTAAGAAAAGAATGGGTGCCAGTTTTTGCATTAACATTTGGGACCTCCATTTTGAATTTCAAAATGGCCATCATCGAAAATCATTTTTTAAACATAATTGCCAATTATTCATTCAAATGTCATCCAATATTTGTTTCATTTTATCTAAACTCTTATAAAGGGGCCAACCATTCATTGGAAACAAAATAAGAACACTATAAATACTCTAAATTAGCAAAAATCCAAGATGGTCACCAGATTTCAGGATTTGTTTACGTAGCCCCATATAGTCCCATACTAGGGGTATAGGACCAATGTTTGTCCCACTGGGAAACGTACTTCTAGACATTTGCGGTATGGTTGTTTTGATTTGTTTTGTCTCGTCAAGACAAACATGATAGGAAGTGTCCCGGCACGAAACGGTGAATTTTTTGAAAAAAGTTTGAGGTCTGTCTATAGCCCCGTATAGACCCATATACTGGGGTATAAGCCCAATGTATGTATAAATCCATACTGGGTGGACGTGTTGGAGTCTAGGTGAGTCCCTGGTGGTCCAATGGTGTCGTATGAGGTCCTATTTTGAAACTCTCATGCAGGAGCACTTGACTACACTAATAATTCGTACGTTGTCAATAATTGGCGCATGCGCAGCCCGGCCGTAGTATAGAAAGCAGGCATTTTTGGGGGTGTGTGTGGGTGTGTTTGGGTTAGAGATGGGCTATTCACGGTTCGAATGGGTCGTGTGAGGTATCCATGTGAAGCCTATGTAATGGAGCATCTGGTGGCGTGGATGTTGGGTAGAAATATGGTCATTCTGCGCATGCGCAGTCTGGCCGTAGTATAGAAAGCAGGCATTTGGGGGGGGTATGTGGGTGTGTGTTTGGGGTAGAGATGACCGCTATGGGTCCGAATGGGTCGTGGAAGGTGTCAAAGTGAAGCTTGTGTGGGTTAGAGTCAGAATGGTGTGTTTTCAAATGCAAGTCGCGTAAATCTGCGCATGCGCAGTTGGTTGTAGTAAGTAAAGTGGCCATTTTGGGGCAGTGAATGAAGGTATTTGGTGTAGAGAGGGACCATCCTTGGTCCGAATGCGTCGTGTGAGGTGTCATTTTGTAGTTCTTGGGGTGTAGACCTCAATTTGAGGGATGTTCACGTCATTGGTGACGTCATCAGTACGAGTAGTAGCCAAAGTGGACATTTTGGGGCAGTGAAAGGAAGGTATTTGGTGGAGAGGGACCATCCTTGGTCCGAATGCGTTGTATGAGGTGTCATATTGTAGCAACGCCCGCCAACGCCAAGCTTAACGCTTCAACGCCCTGGTGAAATAGCTCAGAAATTCTGATTTTCTAGATATTCCATGTAATTGTCACTAATTCTTCGAAATGCACTGACGCCCGTCAACGCTTGTAGTTATGCCTTAACGCTCTAACATAACGCCTTGACGCCATGATATAGACCGGAGAGAGAACAACAACAACAAAAACAAGGATGACACATGAGAGAACAACAACAACAAGAAGTTTTTTCATATAGTTTATTTTCCCCAATGTTACATCATACCCACGCTGGGGGAGCCGCGTTGGGTATGTTTACAACTCAAAAAGACTCTTGCCCAATCAGAGGCCACCATTTGCATCTATCATATTCGTTCCTGTCCGTTAGATGTAGTCTTGTCCAATCAGAAGTCGCCATTTCAGCAAGTTCCATCTTCAGCCATGTTCGCTCTGAACCGTTTATTCTAATCATCGTCGGACAGGCCTGGATATTCTTCGGGCAGCATGTCCTGAAACAGTTGTTTGCGCATTCTGATCGCATTTTCCAGGGCCACGGTGGGTGGTAGCCCCATAGCCTCTTCCAAGTGACGCTTGGCCTTCATGATGGACCTGTGCGTGGGGTCGCCTTTCATTTCAAGCGGTAGTAAGGTATACTGTTCATAGATCGCCATGGCTGTTTTCCTGATGCGGGGGCGCATTTGGGTGTACGTCTGTTGTAAATTATCCTCTCCGGCGTCCTCGATCGCTGCAGCGTAAGTATTGATAGCTGCTGTCACAATACGATCCCAGAAGGTAGGTTCTGCCTCACTTTCCACGGACGTATGCTGACTATCTGAGGTCAAGCTCTCCGTATCACTAGATAGACTCTCAGCAATCTCTGTTTCGGTATCAGTCGATACACTCTCAGTAGTCTCTGTATCAGCATCCCCCTCAACGGACTCCTCGGTGTCTTCAATCCCATGTATATTGTTCTGGTGTCGCATCATATCGTAATGTCTGGTGAACGTGCGTTCGCACTCAGAGCAAGTATAAGTCATGTTGACGGTTGAACGTCGACTGTGCGTGTTTTTGGAAATACGCTCGCTTTTATAGACAGTAACGCCCGTCAACGCTTAGCTTAACGCTTCAACGCCCTGGTGAATTAGCTCAGAAGCTCTGATTTCCATGGAATTGACACCAATTCATCGAAATGCAGCGATGCCCGTCAAAGCCCGTCGTTACGCCTTAACGCCCTTCTCAACGCCCGTCAACGCCCAGCTTAACGCTTCAACGCCCTGGTGAACTAGCTCAGAAGCTCTGATTTTCATGGAATTTATTTGGTTCACATTGGATATGCATTATTACATACTGTGAGCAGAAAATATTTGTCATATACCAGTAGTCCGTGAGCTACTGGGGCTCACCTTGCACCCCCCACCCCCACTACAGACCGAAACTATGTTTTTTATGTGCTTTAGGAGTAGTAGCGAAAGCTGGCGTTTTGGGGTGCGTGAGGGTGTGCTTGAGCGATTGAGGAACCATTCTTGGTTCGAATGCGTCGGGTGAGGTGTCAAAGTGAAGCCCTCGGTATGTAGACCACGGCTTGAGGGATCTCCACATGATCTGTGATGTCATTGGTGACATCAGTAGGAGTAGTAGACAAAGTAGGCATTTTGAGGATGCGGAGGAAGGGATAGAGATGGACCATCCGTGATATAAATGGACCGTGTGGGGCGTCATCTTGTAACTCTCTGCATGTAGATGCAGAGGGACACCCCACACGGTCCATTTAGACCACGGATGGTGCGTCTCTACCCCAAAAACCTTCCTCCGCATCCTCAAAATGCCTACTTTGTCTACTACTCCTACTGATGACGTCACCAATGACATCACAGATCATGTGGAGATCCCTCAAGCCGTGGTCTACATAACGAGGGCTTCACTTTGACACCTCACCCGACGCATTCGAACCAAGAATGGTCCCTCAAACACACCCTCACGCACCCCAAAACGCCAGCTTTCGCTACTACTCCTACTTTTGTATGTATGGTCCCTGTGTGATGTCATACCCAACAAATAGTGATATTATCTTGTAAATATTCGAAGCAGCAATCAATGCTGAATAATATGTGGCCAACATTATAAAGATTGGATAATAATTATGGAAGATAAGACTATTCTTGTAACCCTACCCCCTATTGTCACAAAAATTGTGCTTATTAACACAGGAGTAATTTCGAAGTGATTAAAAGGGTAGCGAGTCCCAGTTTATCGACTGTTAACAAATTGTTTCTTATTTGACATGTCCTAAAGCACATACAGAACATAGTTTCGGTCTGTAGTGGGGGGTGCAAGGTGAGCCCTAGTAGCTCACGGACTACAGTAAGAAGTTGCACATTCATACCAATATTTCTTGATAATAACGTCGAAAACAGGTTAATATCCATGCAAACGAGTTCAGATGAACAGTTGTCTCAACTGTAATGCATTTCAAACCCAAACTATTTGCGCACATTTCGATTACATGTTTAAAATAATGTTGAATAACAAAAAATCATACAGATCGGCTAAAAAAAGGCGGCCATTTTGAAATTCAAAATGGAGGCCCTAAATGTTAATGCAAAAACTGGCACCCATTTTTTTCTTAATCAGTGATGTTTCTAGGTGTGCTTAAACATTGGTGCCAAGAATCTACCCAAAATTTTGCTTTTTTTACATAAGCCCACAGACTATCTGCTTATAAAAGTAAACATTTTACAAATTCAGCATGACTGGGAATAATCACTCGACACAAGTTAGGTGGAGATATTCACAACTTATGTAACATTATCCCCGAAAAATTATAGGAACGACGTAACAATTATTACCAGACTGGGTATATCACGATCGCAACTTACAAAAACGATATGGTCATGGCAAGACATATTTTGGGCAAGTTGTATATGAGGGTGAAATCTATACCTGTTTGTGTGGAGGGAACATGTGGAGACACAGGTGCTTCTATCTACCGTTCTATGTTCCACCCCCAACCCTATACTATATCAAGGTCAATCAACTTGTTTCGAGAAAATGGCGCCAAGTTCAACGGCTAGAAAAGACGTCTTCGTCCAGTCCAAATAAACACGTATCTGTCTTACACCGCTGTCGGCAGTGCTCTGGTATAATCCAAACTGCTTATCTACGGCGATAAAATTACATTCGCTTCATTTTCCACGGTAAAAACATTACTTTAAAGACGACCGCACACACCAAACAAGCCGTACAGGCGGAAGTGCTATTCTATTCAACCGTGATCACGGGCTCGCGTATATTTTGACCAATGGCTGTGCGAATGATGAGCCGATCAGATTGCCGTAAATTTGCGAACCCGTGATCACGGTTGAATAGAATAGCACTTCCGCCTGTACGGCTTGTTTTGGTTTGTGCGGTCGTCGTTAAAGTAATGTTTTTACCGTGGAAAATGAAGCGAATGTAATTTTATCGCCGTAGATAAGCATTTTGGATTACACCAGAGCAATGCCGACAGCGAAGTAAGACAGATACGTGTTTATTTGGACTGGACGAAGACGTCTTTTCCAGCCGTTGAACTTGGCGCCATTTTCTCGAAACAAGTTGATTGACCTTGATATAGTATAGGGCTGGGGGTGGAACATAGAACGGTAGATAGAAGCACCTGTGTGTGGAGATGGGTTATTAATGTGGGTTATGACATTTGTGTCTGGAGCATCGATGACACTTCCGGTCACGTGACTTCGGGTCACCGCGAATGCACAGTGCGCACTTCCGAGAGGTGTATTGTGGAATCGGGGATTCATGAAAAAAAATCAGACTTGGACAAAATCCGGAAATCTCGCAAAAAATGCGGAAAGACGGCTTTACAAATGGAACAGTAGGACACTTTCCGTAGGAGCAAAATTTAGAGTGTTGGGGTTCTAATCTATCGAACGGGATCATGCTGTAACATAGGACTGGTGTGATCTCAGGGCGCTAGAGTGACATCATCAGGTGACGTCATCGTGGGCATGCGAGAGGTGGGCAACAGGTGATCCAAATGTGTCGTGCGTGATGTCTCAGTGATGATCTCGTGGTGTAGAGTAAGACTGGGGTGGAGATGAACTTACATGTAAAATCTCTCGTCTGGATAATATGCTCAGACACCTTCACTGTAAACACAGCCTATAGATACAACCCCTCGTTGGGCCACCAAGTGGAGTAGGGCATCCCTATACGATGGCGGTCAGCTATAAGACTTACCTACCTTGCCGACTAGGGTCCCATCATCGGAAACTCTCTGTGATTTATTTGACCCAGAGTCTCTTTGCTAGAGGGAAGGCGTCCAGGACTATCGCTTTAAAATGACAATCAACAGAGAGCAAATCAGCGTGTTTGGGACTCAAATATATCCTCAGACCATCGACTACTCCAGGCAGGCGTTTCAAGACGCGACAACTCGTCCGTACGGCTATATATTCGCGGACTTAAAATCCCATACCTCCGAAGATCAAGTTGACGAATAATCTGTTACCCGGAGAGGGGTCTCAACGATGTCAGCGCGCCTCGTATGATCAACGAAGTCCACAGTTGGGGGAACACTCGCCAGCAGGTCCCTATACAGCTTGCCCTCATACATCTCAGACACCAGCCCCAGAATACTCTCATCACCAAACTTTGGCGGTCCACCTCAAACCCGTACAAGGGGATCACACGCCTGAGCCCAACCGTGTAAACACAATTCTATGGCGGGCGACGTCGTGTTGAGTGAGACCACAGTAAAGGCCACAGTAAACCAGTTTCACCAAAGAGGTTATTCGAAAGAGAAAGTCGAAATGTCAGAGCGATCATTAAGTGACCTGTCTGTACGTATCGTTAAAATAAGAAAAAGTTGAATATCATCCCCAAGGGTGCTATACTTTGGACCCAAAGGCGGGGACGAAGTTCTTTTAGGTGTCCGGTAATTCCCGTCATTGCTCGTCTTAACAATCGGCAACGCCCGTGGACGCCCGTCTGTACCTTCTCTCAATTCCCATAACTACAGAAGTATCACATAATATTTCCATCTGTCAAGCCCCTTCATTCTCTCTTCTCGGACCGATTCTTAGTGGCAACTTTGATTAATTATCACAATGGACACTCATAATTAAATCTCCCAATAGACACTCGTCTTCCCCATTCACTCAACATTTAATATATCACCCGTCGAATTTCTCTCCAACCCACTTTCCTTAAT
Organism: Hanleya hanleyi; assembly: GCA_036873755.1. Lineage (NCBI taxonomy): Eukaryota > Metazoa > Mollusca > Polyplacophora > Lepidopleurida > Hanleyidae > Hanleya > Hanleya hanleyi. Next base: position 5,315 of record JAVTVY010019941.1, on the reverse strand, counting down.
AATTGTTCCTGCCCCCAAACACCCTAGTGATCCTCGCCCTTGTGTCATAAATTTTCAAGTATCCTATTGCTCCCCGTCCTCTCCAGCTTCCCACTGTTGAGCCGTTTCACAAAGTAATCCTTCACATTGCACCCAGTGTAAAGTCTTGTCACATTAACATTGTACAACAGTTCTGCCTCCCCCAACCCCTCAATATCCCCTATAATGGTCCACACATCCTGCACAAAGTTGGATACGATACGGCTCTCTGTCTTATCCAAAGTATTACCACCAAGCCCCAACAAGTCTGATAAGGCTAGGTCTTCATCATCCCCACTTATCCTTCCCCATCTAATTTCCTTATGTGAAGTTATCAACTGACCCCTCAACTCATCCCTTCTTGCCCTGTACCTTTCACAATATAACAAGACATGTTTCATATCTTCCATCACCCCACACGTTTTACACCTTTTCTCTTCCAGACCTCGTTTCATCCTATTCCTTGTGGCCAACGACCCTGTCCTAGCCTTCGCCAGCCAAGATAAATCACCCGCCCAGTCTACATATCTCTCTTTCCATGGACCCTCTTTCTTCTTGTATATAAACAAGTATGACTTAGATTCCATCCCATCTTTCCACTCTTCTACCCCCTTTTCATCCACTTTAACAGAAACCATTTTTTCCATCTTCTCTCGCTGTTTCCGGTTTCAATTAGGTTAACATCATAGTTTGTGCTAATCGCTTCTACTTCCTTGAACCACCCAGTCTGTTTTTCTGTTTTGAGACCTTCCTCCCAAGCAGTTTTTGCTTTGCCCATCTATCCCCCTCCATTCTAACAAGACGCCCATAGTAGTTTAACTTCAATATTCCTACTTTGTCAGCCATTCTGCTCCGACCAAGTTCTCCATAAATAGCTTCTATTGCAGTCCCTAGTATCCATCTCCCTGCCTGTAGTTCCACCAAATCCAATACAGCCAGCGTTTTCCCATCAAGTTCCACTATTTCTACCCCATATAAAATTGTAGGAACTCCAACTCTCTCCCACAATATTCTTGCGTACATACTTCGGTTACATGTACTGGCACTTATGGCCTTGACTTTCCCCAACATTCTCTTTGCCTTTGCAATCATCTCTTGCTTTTGCACCCTGAAAATTTGTCCTTTTAACTTTATTCTAATTCCTAGGTACTTATTTTCATCCGTGTCTCCTATCTTCATGTTCTCCTCCAGACTTAACTTCCCAAGTTGCCAGTTGTTCCCTCCTGGTTTAACCTGACTACTAACCATGACGCAACTCCTTGTTGGGCTGTAGATTATCTTCCTTTCAAAACCAAACTTCCCCACTATATCCAAGATAAACTGTAATTCTTTCCTTGTTTTCGCAAATAAAACTATATCTCTATTCCTATTGTTATTACAATTGTGGGAGTGGAGTATAAGGGAGTGTTAAAACTGTTTGATTGGTCGTGAGGCCTCGAACGGCTATGGCCGCATAAAGCCGCCGCAGAAGCAGCATCTCAAAACTGCTACAGTTATCCCTTGCTCTGAAGCATAGAGAGTCGTACCATTCACACTATTTATTCGGCGACCTTGGACTTTTGCCGTGGTTGAGAAGACAGCTACATCCAACGACAAGAGGGAAGGTTGAGCCATACATCCGTATACTCGCTCCAACGACTCGCTGGAAGGTTGAGCCCTGAATCCGCATACTCGCTCAAACGACATATCGTGGCTACGGGGCCAGAAGCCAGGCCGCCCCAACGACTTTCCTTTAGTAGAGGCCAGCAATCAGGCCGCCCCGTACGCATCGCGCATATTAATTATTTCTTCCTTATTTGATAAATCTAGCTGTAAATATTAACTTTGTCTTTGGTGGACGAAAAGTGTAAGTATTTCTATTTTAGAGTATAGTGCTCTTCTCAGGCATTCTGCCTGAGCTACGCGACTGACATAGTTCGTGTACATCGCGCCTATGCTGAATACAACATTGTATACTTTTATATTTGTCTCAGTCATCTTTGCAGGTTGTCATCTCCCCCGCTCCCTGACCTCCGCTAGTGACGGGGTTTTTGGTGACCTAACATCGATCGACAGTCCACGTTACACCACAATGCACCTTCCGAAATTGCGCACTGCGCATGCGCGGTGACCCGAAAGTCAAGTGACCGGAAATGACAAACAAAAATTGACCTCTGGTCCAATGTCAAATGTCACAACCCACAGTAGTAGTAAAAGAGCAAATTCCCTCTTTTTTATGCAAATGAGATGACGTCACGTGACTGCTCCCGTCCAATCAGAAGCGAGTATTTTTTTCAAATGCAAATTGGGTCTTATTTATGCAAATGAGATGACGTCACGTGACTGACCTTTCCCACCTCCAACACTGAAGAGTTCCAATCTAGGGGGAGGTAACTCTGGGTCACTATAGTTCCGGCAAAGGTCCCTGGGTATGTATATTCCTCCGCGGTGATGCGGTCTGGCGGTGATGCGGTCGCGGAAGAAAGCTTCCGCGGAGAAAAAGTAGTCCCCAGACTGGAAATACGCTGCATGGTCCAATGGGGTCTAGTAAGGTACCAAAGTGAAGCATTCGTGAAGGGGCATCTGATGGGTGGGTGTGGGGTTGAAATATCGTCATTCTGCGCATGCGCAGTATATAAAACTGAAATTCCCGCTCTTTTATGCAAATGAGATGACGTCACAGAGCTCTCGTCCAATCAGAAGCGAGTATTTTGACCCGGTGCATTATGGGCCATATCCAAGATGTGACCTGGTCTATAAAACACGTCCTCTGGATCCCACACCTTCATTTCTACGGTTGCAGAGCCATGGCGGAGACCCAGCCCCATGCGACTCGCATTTTACAGTATGCCACCGTGGTGAATTCATTCACGGGTTACCGAGCAGTGGTCCGGTCCATGTTTGCAGATGGCGACGACAACGAGGGACGACGCCAGATCCTGAACGAGTTCACAGAAGCGGTCCTCCACAGAGTGCACTCGATGGAGAGGCGTGCCATCACTCACCACTACTGGACTATGACAGCCATCCTTGATGCTCGGGCTATGGACCACGAGCGCTCACGCCGGAACCAGCACCGGCTGGTTGGCCTCATACTAGTCTGTGCCCTATTGACCCTGGCGCTGTGGTATTGACACTATAAATACCAGGGTCAGACAGAGTGTGTGTCATTCACCGTTCGACATTGGAGCAAGCACGTCATCCGTCCTACGAGCCATCCTGCCCCTTACACCCCAGGTGGGGTTACACGTCTATGAAGATAAAGTCACCCTGGTGGAAGACTGTGGAGCTATTTGCTGGTCGCCCGCTGAGACCGTATCGAATACGGTGACGCTACAGCGTGACGGCTGGACCAAATTTAAACGGGTGTTGAGCGGCGAGCTCGACGGACACCTCATCCACATAGACAATGCCATCTACGTATACCGTGGGCCTTTCTTCGCACGTCTGGGCCGCTACCAAGACCCTACGCGAGGCTTCACCCTAGACCCCGATCTGTGGACAGCCTTGGAGAAAGTGGTGCCTATTGTGGACCAGCTGTTTACACCGGACGAACGATCATCAGACGAGTTGGGGTGGGCTCGTGCTATTGAGGACGCGCTGGCTGAACCCCATGAACAACAACTACATGAACCCGACGACGACGAGGCCATTGATTACCCGGCTGAACTGAGTCAACCAACACAACGGTGGTAGAAACTTGTTATAAATAAACCATACTCTCCGGGTCCATCATCATTGTGTCACCATGAAGCGCTGGGAGAAGGTGTTGGATAACTTATACTACAGTCCCGACAGTCCGGCGGCCTATAGTGCATTGTCGGCTCTCTATCGAGCGGCCAAACCCCAGGGGATACAACGTACCCAAGTCCGAGATTGGTTAAGAAAACAAGACACCTATACCTTACATCGAGCTGTCCGTCGCCATTTTCGACGGAACCGGGTCATCGTGGGAGGAATAGATGCCCAGTGGCAAGCGGATTTGGTCGATATGAGCGCCTTTGCCAAACACAACGATGGGAATCGGTATATCTTGACGTGCATCGATATCCTATCCAAGTATGCGTGGGTGGTACCCATCCGGACGAAAACGGGGGCGAATCTCATAGCGGCGTTCAAAGACATCTTCAAGACCGGGCGCAAACCTTTGTATTTGCAAACCGACGAAGGCACGGAATTCCTCAACAGACCGTTCCAAGCCTTTCTGAAAGCCCAGAAGGTGTTTTTCTTCCATACGTACAACGAGACCAAGGCCTCCGTGGTGGAAAGGTTCAACAGGACATTTAAAGGTCGTATGTATAAATATTTCACCTATAAGAATACAAGGCGGTACATCGATGTTCTCCCGAAACTGGTGAGGGTTACAATCGAGCCTATCATCGAAGTATACAGAGAGCCCCCATTACCGTGACCCAACGCAATGAAGCCCAAGTCCGGCGTGTCTTGTACCCCAGGCCATCGCAACCAGCACCGAAGGAGATGTTCAAGGTCGGGGACCCTGTACGGATCAGTAAAGTCAAGGGCAAGTTCGAGAAAAGTTACTTGCCCAACTGGAGCGATGAGCACTTCCTGATTAAACGGCGCCTACCCCGACAGCGGCGAGTCTATGAACTGGAAGATCTTCAAGGGGAACCGCTGCTAGGCACGTTTTACGAGCCGGAATTACAGCCTGTCGTAAAAACACAGCAAGACTACTACACGGTGGAGCAGATTTTGAAAACGGAACGTCGACGTGGGAAACTGTTTCATTTCGTCAAATGGCAAGGTTGGCCCAGTTCCTTCAATTCCTGGGTCGCTGCCAACCAGGTGAAACGACTATAAAACCAGACACCACTACCGTCCTCCTTCATTCCACGGCCAACCATGAACACGGTGCAACCGTCTCTGAACACAGCGTCTTCCAAAACGCGCAAAGTGCAAGTGGGCTTTGGTGTACTAGTGCTAACCCTGCTGAGTGTGTTGTACGGAGGTGTGTTTTACGACGTAGCCTATGTCAGCACGTTACTTAACCAACTGAGAACACCAGCCATCAGTGAAACCGGTCTACAGAGAGCACCAATCGTATCCAGCCCAGTCACCACCACCTCCACACCCCGTGTACAAGCCACAACGAGTGTAAGCTCCACACTTACACCAAGTACATCCACTACGTCTGAAGACCCACCGGATTTCATCCCTCACAGTGAACCGACAACGACGACGACCCACGTTGTACCCATCACCACCATCATCATCCCTGAACGTGAACAGACAGCGACAACCGACGTTGTGCCCACCACCACCACTCCAGTTCACTCGTACGAAATTTACAAGAGCGG
>JAVTVY010019940.1:0-72593 GCA_036873755.1 Hanleya hanleyi | reverse complement strand
AAGCTACACTTCCTTGCATGCTGTAATCCCAGCACACCACTCACGTGAAACCGAAGTCTGTTATATACGGTATCCAGGGATTTTTTGCAGGTTCCGATCCCAAACTCCCAGTTCCTTTTTGTAATTCATTATTGAGGGTCCAATTTTTGTAAGTGAATTTCGGCGCAAAGAGCCTGTGATCAATCACAAAACAGAAGTTTATTAACATGAAATTCAATACCCAGCTATGCAATCGGATCGATATTGAGGCTTCCAGAAGCTTTTTCTAGGAGTGTTTCCTTCAGAAATCCTTTCAAATTGAGCAACAACAACACTTTCGTTTTTTGTTCATTTGAGTTTTGGGTGCCCATATGTTTTCCAAAACTAAACTGGTTCTAGATGCAGCCCTGATCCTACTTGACTAAAAAAAACAGGCTGAGGGGTCCACGCACCTTTTAGGTGCTTGCCTGCAATTCATGTATTACTTATGCAACTGGTGAATGACTAGAAGCCCATCCAAGTTGACTGACCTTGACCTATTTTGTCAAGGTCATATACTGTTTATTATCGTCTAACATGAATAAATATATCCAGGCTTTCCAAAATAATACTATGTATACATCTGGCAAAATCCAGAGGTGTACTGAAGATGACTGACCTTGACCTATTTATCAAGGTCAAATTTAATATTTGCTATATTTTTTGAAGGATTAAAGCTAGGGTCTCCAAATTCATATTACTTATGCAACTGGTGATTGTCTAGAAGCCTATCCCAGTTGACTGACCTTGACCTATTTTTTCAAGGTCATATACTGTTTATTATGGTCCAACATGAAATAATATATCTAGGCTTTCCAAATTAATACTATGTATACATCTATTTTATCAAGGTCAAATTTTAGTATTTGCTATATTTTTTGAAGTATTAAAGTTAGGGTCTCCAAATTCATATTATGTTTGCAACTCGTGGTTGACTAAAAGCCTATCCCAGTTGACTGACCTTGACCTATTTTTAAAAGGTCATACTGTTTATTATGATATAACATGAAGAAATAAAGCTATGTATCCAGCGGTGCACTGACGAAGACTGACCTTGACCTATTTTATCAAGATCAAATTATAGTATTTGCTATCTTTTTTAAAGGATTGAAGCTAGAGTTTCCAAATTCATATTACTTATGCAACTGGTGATTGACTAGAAGCCTATCCAAGTTGACTGACCTTGACCTATTTTTTCAAGGTCATATACTGTTTATTATGGTCTAACATGAAGAAATCTATCTAGGCTTCCTAAATTAATACTATGTATACATCTGGCGAAGGTCCAGATGTGTACTGAAGATGACTGACCTTGACCTATTTTATTGAGGTCAAATTTTAGTATTTGCTGTATTTTTTGAAGGATTGAAACTGGGGTCTCCAAATTAATATTACTTGCGCACTGACCTTGACCTATTTTTTCAAGGTCATATACTGTTTATTATGATATAACATGAAGAATATATCTAGGCTTTCCAAATTAATACTATGTGTACATCTGATGATGCTCCAAAGGTGTGATGAACATGACTGACCCTGACCTATTTTATCCTTCACCTACTTTATCCAGGTCAGATTCTATTTAGTACAATATTTCATGAAAGATTATATCTACATTGTCCAAATTTATACCACTAATGGCTGGACCTGAAGTCCATTGAAGAATATCACTGACCTTGACCTATTTTTAAAAGGTTCTATATGTTAAGTCTAAGATCTCCAAATTCATGTTCTCTATGCAATTGATATTTTTGAAGATGACTGACCTTGATCTATATCTCCAAGATAAAATTACTTGATTGGATTATAAGTTTTTTTAGAAGAGTATATTTAGAGCTAAGAATTCGGTCATGCTCTACCAGAACTTCAGGCCTTGGCAAAAGCTGAACTACAGTCAACCCTACTAGATCAGATTTTTGTTTTTTAGTTCTAAAAATACACTGATGACATTATACATTGCATGATTGCTGGATGTAGACACTAACTGATAGCCGAGGGGTATTGTAACCCAATGGGCTATTTTTTTTTTCTCATAAAATTGCATGTGAAGCTAGAGATTAATTGTATTCAGCCTTCAATGTTTGCAATGTTATATTACATGCATCTGCTGTCCTGGACTAATTTATCATGCCAGCTTGTTTCTAATATTTAAGAGAAATTGGTAAAATAATTTTATTTCATATTTCCAGTTCTACAATTTCCCAGATCTCATCAGAGAGCAACCAGATATGGAAGTTTCAACGCTACAGCCTGATCGTTGAATTTGAGGAGAGGCTTCGCTTACCTCCCCCTTTGACAGTGTGCAGTTATGTCTGTATGTTGATGGAGGCTTTATGGTGGCAATGTCTATCTCTCCATACTATGTGTCTCCAGTGCTGTCGTAGAGCGGCCAGCATGGATCGTGTGGTATGTGAATGACAGGTTTGATATTCAGTGGTTGAAACCTCTGTGAATACGTGAAATTCGCATGAAGAAATATTATGGAAATATCCGCAATTTAAGATTGCAGAGATCGAATTTACCTTTGTTTTTTTTTCATTCACCACTGGATATAAAAGTATTTAATATTAGTCTTTTTTTCATCAGTATGTTCAGTCGTCTTTGCCTGCTTCTATAGAGCGACTATTGCAGGTGTATGTCTGCACTGGTAATAGTCATAGAAAGTGGGTCGCAGGGTGGCAGAGGTTTGGTGGGAGTACTCAGTGTGGAGAAAAAGTTTCTAGGTTTTATTTCCACCCAGTTACACGGTTTTCTTGGGATGATGAATGTTTTCAATAAAATAACTGGAAGTGTACGCTGTCAGATAGCATATTATGCAACAGCAACTACACAAAAAAAAATAATAATAAAAAAAATCCGCGATTTTGTTTTCCCTGCAGTCACACGCCTGAATCTTGCAGAGAAAGACATTATAGATGTTGTAGATGAGTCTATCCTGCAGAAATGTCCAATAGAGAAATCCTATGGATCCTTAAAACAATATGCTATAGAATCCTTTTCAGTTATTATATGGCTGATGGCAGGCAAAGATGACCAAAACTGAAACTGTCTGGATTGTATTAGGGGGTAAAACAGTGAACAATCATCATGGTCATAGAATGGTAAAACTGAATGTGGCCTGTCACCTTATCTTGATAATGTTTTAGGGTACATTTCATTTGATTTAACAAAAGGTCACCAGTATATGGCCCATGTAGATCCATTGAAGCCTGTTGATTTGAGGGTCAACGGTCAGGGTACCCAAGAAAGAAAGTTTCATCTTATGCTGGTTCATGATTGTGTAAGAAAAAGATAATTCAGAAAAATATACAATACAGAAATCTCATAGGCTCCATCTGAGGACTAGATAATTGTATGTCAAAAATTGGTTGACCAATATTGAAACTGAGTGAGTGGATGGTCTGTGATACAAGGGATGAAGTTGTTCTACAGTGACCCCTGTGAATACTGACCAACCCCTAAATTCAGACATTATCCATGGTCCCAATACTTAAATTTAAAGTATTTTGAAATTTGATGAACCAGAAACCTGTCAAAACAGACACTAATCTGGTCCCAAACATGGTCGGTATACACAGGTTTCACTTTCTTATCTTTACAGGATTCCAGGCGGCATGCAAAGATTCAGGGCATAGTTCACATAAAAAGAACAGAGGATTTTAACTATTGGAAAAAATGTATTAAGGAGTACAGCAGTAAAGAAGACGAGATTGCAAAAGAGAGCGATAGAGGGAGATCAGACAGCCATTGGTATGTATATAGGAATATGTGTCATATTATTGTTTGATTTATATTTTTAGATACCAGTAGCCAGTAAATGAGACTGAATAAAAGTTAATTCCAAGCTCTAGAAGTCATGAAAGTTTTTTTGGTCCTGTCAATAAAGTATGGCAGTTTGGGGGACACCCATCTTCATACATAAGTCAAATTCTCTATTCACCCTATGATTTAGCCTTGATATATCAGCCCGCTGTTCAAAAGAATTTATACATAGACACAAAATTTTATTGACCTCAAATCAATTTGAATTTTGATATGTGGGTTATTGATTGACTGTCCTATGTATTTAGCCACCCTACCACCGTAGTAGGAAGAATGACGTAACTACTGAGAGAATATGTCACCCTACACACAGTCGTTGGCTACGGTAATCCCTCTAATAATTCAATTACAGGAAGTGAAATTTTCTAAAATATAATCCGGGGGGGTTTAAATTATTGAAACAGGGAGTTGAAAAAATGATTCAATATCACGCATATAATGCATTAATTCTTCGTTATTCCAATGCTATTAATGGGGCATCAAATTTATTATAGAACAGCTGATTGAATTTTGTCTCCAAATTCGAGGAGGTGGTTGAATTATTAGTGGGATTACGGTATCGTATTTTCTGATTGACTCGTCTCTGGTTTGTAGATGAAATTTACAATGCATTTGAATACTTTCGGTGGTCCAATCTATCAAGGCTACTTCGCAGAGTGAACACAACCCGAACACAGCGATGTTTCCACGATGGTCAATGTTTTACATTTATATGATAATAATAGCCATCGCGAAACTATCCCTGATGGACAGGATTCACATGACCTAGTCACCTGACTTTCTGACAGCAGCGGATGTAATATGTACGTGCACACTCCACATGCATGGTTGTTGTTGTAAATCTTTTCATGTGTGGATACAACCGACAATTGTTTAACAGTGAGATTAGCAAATATGACCTTCATACAATCCTTAGATTATGTGAAGAATCGGTTGGGTTAATTATTGCACTAAAGTATAAGCAGATAGAAGTTTTGGAGCGTCGATACGAAGGGAAAGAATGTATCTCAGTTTTAAATAAAAATTGCCATGACTCTGCATTTTGCCAAACAATATCGAACCATGGAGAGTGAATGGCATAGCAACAGCTGATGCCAGGTGTTAGCCAATCGAATCGCTGCTCTTAACGATCAAATTGCTGGTCCACTTCATTATCCGTCGGGGATAGTTTTGCGATGGCTATTATCATATAAAACGTAAAACATCGCCATGTTCAGGTTGAATGTGAATGGATAAGTCAGCTTGTGTATGAGAATGGGGGACTCCAAACAGTTGAGATTGATTTGATGTTAATGATGACTGAATTATGTCCCCTCAGTTTACGGAGCCTGATCGAGGATATGATGAGTCAGAAACGTTACAACAGGCGGCTGAACGATCGCATGCTGCACCTGGAGAAGGGTCTCACCTCCTGCCTCCTGCTGATGGAGGAGACAAAACACTTGATTGAGAAAATGGGTAAATATTGATACTCGATCATGAGAATGCTGAAAGACTTGGCTGTAGAACATGGTACTGTCAATTATTCTATATTAACATGACCAATGGTACCATATGACACCAGGCTGGTTGAATAAAAGGAATAGCACATTTTGAGGAAAAAAACAGCTTTGAGAGATAACTATCTCTCTTTAAGGGAGTAGAGGACATTCATTTCCCTGCTCTTATGGGGCTACATGTACAACATGGTCATTTGTCAAATTTTTCAAAACAAGCTGAATTTCCTAACAAAAGTACCCAGACATATCAAAATGGAATAAAAATCAACAAAAGACACAACACAACCATTTATGCGTTTTACTGGTGGTTCGATAGTGTGATGGGATGGACCAAAAAATTGGCATTTTAAATTCAACGGTTGAAGGGTGCAAAGTGCTCCATAGATTAAAAATTATTCCTCCGGAATACCCCCCAAATTCACTCTTATTCAGTTTCAACTAAAACAAAACTTCTGAATGGCTAATAAATTGATCTTCAATAATATTCTCCACACCCACACCGATTCCCCACCCCCACCCCCTCCTGGAAATAGGACTGAAAAGGCTCCGTTTATCTGTTATACTGCTAATATTTTCTAAGAAAGTATGGTGTCCCCCTGTTTTTATTACATATTTAACAAGCACTATATGTGTTTAGTATTATATAGCAAAATGGGAAAAATTTGACCTTGGGAAGTCTGATTTATTGAACATCTAAGAAGAAAAAATTCAAATTTCCCTATGTATTCAGTGTTATGGCTTTTAAGTGGTATACATGCATTTGGCTGCCATATTTTGTTAACGAGTATGGTGACCGCATATTTTTTTTTCATGGATCATCTTCTCCTAACCTGGTGAAAAAATCCTGAAATTTAAAAAAAAATTCAACCTCTAGAAATGAACGTCCTCTACTCCCTTAAGTAAATTATGTTTTACATAGCCTCTACCACCTTTTGTTGCTTCGCAGAGATTGGTGTTGACTGACTGTAAGGCACTGATTTCTGAGATGAAATATTTTATTGTTCAAATGTACCTCATTTCTTTCTGTCTTGTATAGATCCCAAAGCTCAAGGTTTAACCTCCTCACAGAAGCAGCAGGTTCATCTGTACTCGCGCCAGTCTCCCTATCCAGATACGATTGTGGAACGATATCCTGTCTTTGATAAGTTTGTCTTCTGGGAGGTTAGTACAACTTCTTGATGGTCACTGTGATAATCTGTGGTTATCGGGTTGTCTGGAGAGTTATTGTAATGCCTGGGGAGTTAATGTGATGTTTGAGAGTTACTTTTATGATGTCATGCTAACGGGAAGGGGGAAGAAGGTGAGAAGTGGTGGTTACGTACATCTGGGTGGCTATTTCATATCTTAATTATTGTGATGTCTGGGAGATTAATGTGACATCGTGGTTAAACGTAATATTTGGGACGTTTGGTGGTTAATGTAATTTAGGTTAGTGCGACATACTGGAGGTTAGCCAGTCCCAAGGTGTATTCCATGCCACGAAGATCTCACAGTGAAACATATTCTTATCGACTGTATAGATTTTAAGATTGTAAGAGATTCATTTTATCGAGCAGCTACTATAGAAGCTCTTTGTAGTCGGGTGAACGAAGACTGTATCTTAGGTTATTGTTGCATAAGTTTTAATGTGTGGGATTACTAAGTTACAGGGGTCGAAATGTTCAAAATAATTTACCTGTCGCATGAGACAGGTGAACAAAATGTTTACCTGTCACCTTTAAGATTTACCTGAACATGTGATTGTTGAAATTGTCAGCTACATGTAATTCAAGATTAATGACAAAGCTACATGGTTTAACTTGAATACTTAGAATTTTGTTTGATCGTCGCTATATAGTTGAAATATTGCTGAATGCGGCGTTAAACTTTAATTCTCTCTCTCCTAGTGTAATATGGGTATTGGTTAGTGTGACAGCACACAGGTTAGTGTGACAGCACACAGGTTAGTGTGACAGCACACAGGTTAGTGTGAAGTCTGGGAGGCAATTTAATACCTATATATGTATCAGAATGGCAGATTGCATTTTGCCCACAAAATTGGGAGTAATTGAATTTGTATAGGTTAGTTGAATTGTTAGAGCATTTACGATATGTAGATTTCTGGAGCAGGATAATAATATTATGTTATTAACCAAGTGTTTTCATATTGGCCTTGTTATAGGTCCGAGGCCTGCCGTATTGGCCCGAGGCCGCAGGCCGAGGGCCAATACGGCTGACCGAGGACCTATAACCAGGCCAATATGAAAACACTTGGTTAATGACATTTTTATTAATTAACTCACCTACAATTTTTTTTTATCGATTATAATACATGCATCAAGGAATATTTTAGTACAGCGACTCCCTGTATTTCTTCCTTCACAATAGGCCTATTTCCTACGATTATTATTATGTGCTTTTTGAAGTGCCATTATCGTCGGAAAGTCGACCCCCTCTAGTGAGTCTACAGTAACGCTATATCGGAAACGACGGTGACAATCGGGACGGTGAATAGGCCGATCATCCTCAACCTGGGCGTAGGTCTTCAACGTATGAAACGGAGTCAAAAAGATACAAGCAGATGAAATACTAATTTTATTTGATAAGAACGGTGCAGTAAAATAAAACCTTATAATCTGGCGTAAATTGTCCAAATCCAGTCCCGATTTGAGGATCGAAGACGTATCATGCTATGGAGACCCTAGTTTTCAACATCATTTTACAGGTGTTTCGACCGCATAATTTCTATCGGTTCTATCCATATGTGAATAACTCTTCTAGCTGCAAGTCTGACATCTTTCTGTTGTAAAATATCAATGTAGTTATCGCTTCGTTCATCAGGGCACTGCTGTAAGTGTTGGATTGCTGTTTTGACGTCTGCTTGTACTTAGCATGTCGATTTCGCGCTCGCGTCACTATAGTCTATTTCAGCATGACACCTCACTTGATTACAAGAATTGTGTATCGGCACGTGTAGCTCTATCGAAAATTATCACATAAGCCATTGAATATCCGTTCAAAGTCAGAGGAATCAGTGACATCATTCGGAGAAGATCGCGAATCGAGGATCATTCATCCTCAGCGTCGCCATGTTGAAAGTCATATTGGCCCAGCCCATATTGGCCCTGTTTTCCCGTATTGGACCTGCTTTTCCGTATTGGCCCGCCTTCCTCATATTTGCCCGGTTTGGGGTCATATCAAGCAGGCCGATTTCTTTGTATTGGATTCATATCATTGATAGTTGATTAATAATTACTGTTATGAGTTAGTCAATATGAACAGCTTATCTTATTTCAGGTTGTTTACAGTACCTATGATCCTGCTATTTACACCAAACCTTTGACCGAGTTCCCAGTAGAACAGAGGAAGTTTGTGGATATGGACACTTTGATGTATGTAGTAGCAACTTTTCATAACAAAACAGAACATACAGAGAAGAACATAGACAGATAGTTGAATAACTATCTAGGCCAGCACATATTGGGTTGCCTTCAACTAAAGGTTGCTTATGCATACCTTGAAGCCCTGTGGGGCTCCTGGGGATTGACCTGGGATGTCGTGCACACCGCAGGTCATGGTAAGAATAAGCCTCCGCTCCTCAGAGAGCTTGTCGTAAGAGGCGACTAACTGAGGCACATGTGGGGTTCCCGGGTGTGAAAAGGAATAGGACCCCACCCGTGTGGTTCCCGGGTGTGAAAAGGAATAGGAACCAACGTCATGATATGACTGAAATATAGTTGAAAGCGACGTTAAATCATATTCACTCACTCACTCCTGCATACCTTGAATGATATGCACTGATTCTAACCAGGAGCTATGGTGTTTCCATACAGAATGTCTCTATGATTAGCAATCAGAGGGCACTTCGCTTCGTTAGAATTCTTGACAGGACCAAATTGACAGGACCTCCTTTATTATCTCGCCTTACAAAGTAAAGGGGAGATGTTGTGAAGCGGGAAAGAGGATGTCGTCGTCGGTGTCAGTGTCCCCGGCCTGGAAATGATAAGGTTTTTGGTTTAGCAAATTCAAGAAAAATCTAGAAAATTCAGACAAAATATTAAAAAAATAAAAAAAATATGGGGGGTGGGTATTCCACCTGGGGTACTGCCCCTGGAGTGCTCCAATGTTAAAATCCCTATGATAGAGTTTTGCGTTTAGCTGAAGTGCACTAGTACATCTGTACTTAGAAAGTTTGCTGCAGTTGTCAGCTGTCATTGGATGATTACGAAACTTGGTACACATGTTATGATTAGAGGATGTACCTGTGCTATTTTTGAGATGAAATATTAATTTTTCTCCAAATTATGGCAAATGATTGAGTTTTGCGTTTAGCTGAAGTGCACATGTACATCTGTACTTAGAAAATTGGCTGCAGTTGTCAGCTGTCATTGGATGATTATGGAACTTGGTACACATGTTTCTTATGATTAGAGGATGTACCTGTGCTATTTTTGAGATGAAATATTATTTTGGTCCAAATTTTGCCAAATGATAAAAGTTTTCTGTTTAGCCGAATTGTACATGTAGAGGCTGTACAAGTAGGCCTCTACATGTATACATGTACATCTGTACTTAGAAGGTTTGCTGCAGTTGGCAGCTGTCATTGGATGATTATGAAACTTGATACACATATTTCATATGATTAGATTATGTTCCTGTGCTATTTAGGAGATGAAATATTGATTTTTGTTCAAATTTTGAGGGTTTTGTCTTAGTAATCTGCCAATGATAATGTACATACATGTACACCTGTACAAGAAAAGTATGCTGAAGCTGTCAGCTTTCATTGCTACCCAAGTTCATTTTGTGATTCAATGATGTGCACATGTGCTATTTAAGAAATATGACATTAAATATGAATTTCCTGCTATCCTGCTGTAATCTCACACAGGGTTAGCCTATCCAGCAGTAATCCCATACGGGACTGGCCTCCCAAACAGTAATCCCGTTTGGGATTACCGTATGCAGCCGTAATCCCACACTGGGCTGCCTATGCAGCAGTAATCCCATATGGGACTGACCTATCCAGTAGTAATCCCATACGAGACTCGCCTATCCAGCAGTAATCCCAGACGGGACTGGCCTATCCAGCAGTAATCCCACTTGGGACTGGACTATCCAGCAGTAATCCCACAGGGGACTGGTCTATCCAGCAGTAATAACACACGGGACTGGCCCATCCAGCAGTAATCCTACACAGGACTGGCCTATCCAGCAGTAATCTTGCATGAGACTGACCTATCCAGCAGTAATCTCACACTGGACTGCCCTATGCAGCAGTAATCCCACGGCACTGACCTACCCATCCTACACGGGATTGACCTATCTGGCAGTAATCCCACATGGGACTGATGTTATTGTCTGTACCAGATAATCTATTCCAGACATTATTGTCTGTATCACATCATCTATTCCAGACGTTATTGTTTGCTCTATATTTATGCTTTCAATACTGCTGCAGCTTTGGCGGATGACCCCGCAAGGCGAGATGTTGAGGTTCTCAGAACGCTTGTTTTGCATGTTATAAGTGAAGGTACTATCTATATAGCAAGGGCATAGACAAAGAGGGGGGCTCGGGCGGTGGGCAAAAAAAAAAAAACAACAACAAAAATTGGAAAACAAGACAAGAAACAGAAAGCAAACATAGCAGAGAACAAAATGTTTATCTGAAAATTTTTCAGAACTTTTTCATTATGAACTTTTTTTCCCAATTGAGATCCCAGTCATTTGTTCAGTATTTATTTATTCACAAACAAGAGATATATACGAACTCTCGGCTAATTTTCACAAATAAAGGTAAAAAATTTAATTAGACATGAAGTCACTCTTTGATAACTGGTGTATATATGATCAATATGGATAAATTATTGCCACTATTCCGAGAAAGGACCACTGCTTACATTTTTGATACGTTTGGCAACTTCAGGTCGAAAATAGTCCAGGTATCATCGATTAAAAACAATTTGTATGTTAAAGAGAAAGCAAAGCGATCCAATTAACGGATCAGAACTCATGTGTTGGCTCTCGTCAATGCACCGCCCCCTTCTATCGGGGCCACATGGTATTGTCTAAGGATTAACTTGAATTATAGTGCAAATCCAGGATTGAATGATCATTTTCAGCTTGTATACCAATGTACATGTATATTGATCGCCACTGTTATGAGACATTTTCGCACAAATTAAAAGTTCAACTTTTGCAATGTTTTACCGCTCAAATGCTTCCAGTGAGCGCCGATTTATCATCAATTTTCAAAAAAAAATCCTACGCTGCGAGGGGGGATACCCCCCCCTCTCAGACTCTCCCCCTAAGCCCCCCCAAACTTCATAACTTGTTTATGCCCTTGTATAGGAACACTGGTATCAACTCTGTCCTGAATATGAATGAAGCAAACATATACTTATAACCATATATTTTCAAAGATGATACACCAGGCTTTCCAACAAGATGTAGTATGATGACATATGTTTAGAAATTTTCCATTTCCATATGCCATTGATTTGGGCAGTCACTGAATTCTTTTTCTATCAGTACAATATTGCACCCATAAATCTATATACATGTATATTAGTAACAAAGACAGCAAGAAAAGATGGAGCAAGGAGTGTAATCTCATATTTCCCATTGAAACACATAACTGTTTACACAACTGTACATAAGGTAAACTGTATGGGTTAACTTCTGATCATTCAGAAACATGACATCCCTGTGTATTATCACATAGACCAACTTTTGTTACTACATTTATTAAATGAGTTGCTAATGTTTTATTTATCTACATTTAGGCCAACCTCGCCATCAACTGGTTCTGATATGGGAGTAGATATGACTGATCCCAATGAAAAATCTGTGCGTCTGCGTCCACGATGGAATGCGGTGTGCACCGTGCGGGTGGGATCCACTCTGATAGAGGTAGACAGGACGTCATGGGTCAGTGAGGGAGGCAGAACCTGCAGATACAAACTAGACAAAACTAATGTCCCACAGTAAGTATATGGTGGAATAACTGCAGAAACAAATTTGTTGACAAAGGGAAATTCTCTGCTCTGGGAATTCTCACATACTATTGAAAATCTCCATGTGAGTGTAGGGAAATCCATATTCTTGGGGTAATCTCCATCAATCGAGAAATAACCTTCTCTGAGAATTCATACAGGCAAAGAGAAATGCAAATGTTGGGAATTTTTCTGGAATTTACAAATTGTTCTCACCAGTGAACATGAAGAATGTTAAGAATCTCTGGCATGCCTGATGCTCTTTATATGTAGGCTCAGAAAAGGTTCACTGATAATTAATTCTAGTCTGAATGAAGTTCACTGACATTGGGAATCAGACTGTGTGTTAAAGTTTCAGTGAAGCTGCTGAAGATCGTGATCTCGAAGTCAAAATTGAAAGTGACAAGCAGCTGCGGTTTCACGGTCACCAACATACTGCTGAAGGACCAATTGTAGATGGGTATATCAAGACTGTCAGCAGACAGCGATCGATATTTGAGTCACCTACCTCACAATTGCTTGCGTATATCCAGTTTGTATTGACAGCGGGATATGTCTCTGAACGCTGATGCTGCTAAAAGATTAATTAAGACCATCCACCATCCAACTGGATAATTAGTCGGAAGTCAGACTACAGAAAAGTGGCATCTATTGTCGAATGAGGCCTTGGAACAATTTTGATCAGAAGGCAGAGAAGTCTGCGTAGCGATGGGGTGAAGGAGTGTTTGAGGCATATTCATGTGTAAAATTTGTCTCCTTGTTAGCACATGATAAGCTTTTATTCATTGTTTCATCCCACATAATCAGCTGTGTTTTGTGGTAGAAACTGTGTTGGTGATGCTGATCATTTTGATCATTTATCTCATGAACAATATATAGCCTTCCTCACTGACTCAGCAGTATATTTAGCTGCAATAATCAAACTGTCTGTGTAAACAAGTATGAAGATCTTGATATGTACCTTGTCTGTTGATAGGAACCCTCAGGGTCGCACTGGTATAAGGGGGCGGGGCAGTCTGTGGAGGTGGGGCCCCAATCACTCCATCCTGGCGGTGGTCACACGATGTAAGGCCATACAGGAAGAGGGCAAACCACAAGAACATGTCCTGGTAGATGGCAGGAAGGTTCTAGAGTTCATCGCCATACAATCAGGAATCTCTGAAGGATTAGTACTACCTGGGGTAAGGAGAGTCACCTTGGGAGCTTATCATATCAGAAAGGCACCAAAGAAATGATTGTCATAGCCTAAACAATAATATTGCCTGGGTCCTCGCCAGATTACCGAAGCTGTTCAACATTGAGCCCGGTCAATACTTGGATGAGTGACCGGGTGCTGTACTGGCTAGGTTGATCAGTGTTCAGTATATTAAAGAGGAACTGTGGACACTCTCGTGTTCTGGCACATGTAAGCACCGTCGTGATATGACTGAAAAAACAACGTTAAATTCTACTCGCTCACATACATACAATAATGTTGGTCAGTCTGCTTTTAGATAAGAATTTATGTAGGGATGAAATCATTTTTGTAGCAAAGAAAAACATGGGAATATCAGAAATAATTGGCCTTAGTTGTATTCAGATGGCTAATGACCATTGTCCAGACAATATGAACTAGAGTTAAAATGTCTGAACAAGCATCATGATCTATACAGTAACCTATGGTAGAGCTACAATGGACCCTCTACCAGTACATGAATTCTTGAAAACTACATTATCACAGCCTTTATGAGAGTAGGAATAATAGGCTAGGGGTAAAGATAATCCAAGCTTTGATCACTCCTTGTCACTGAATCATCACTGCATATATCCTCAACTGATTGTTCTGATATACTACTACCATGATGTACATGTGACAGGGTATTATCCACGGAGAAACTTCTCCATACAGCCTGTTGTGTGAACAGTTTATGAGGGATGTGCTGGCTGAAGAAGAGGTGGATGGTCGTGTGAAAATGGACAAGGATGACATGGTTGATGTAAGTATTTACCAAACACTACTACCCTTTCTTTACCCTACAGCCAATTTGGCCTAGAGGTATTGTCGTTTTTAAGTATGTCGATCTGTACACCTGTCTGTGGGTGGGATATCTGCAAAACGGTTCCACGGATGAATTCCAAATTTAGTATGCATATTTGCCTAGTTGAGAGCCAGAAGTCTATTGGAAATGAAATTTTTAATTCATTTTTAATGAAATAATTGTTTTTAATGATTTTTTTCCAGTTTTTTTTCTTAAATTGATTTATTTATTTTTGTATTCAGTCCATTAGTCAAGAGTCAGTCTCTGGTTTGACCTGGTAATTCCCCTAATAATTCAATCACAGGACGTTCACTTTTCAACCCCGTTATTCAAGAACAGAGAAAAAGTAACAATACCATTCTTGTTTCAAATTGAAGAAAAGTCATATAATGACAAAATGTGAAACTTTGTAGCTGGTGCCATGACAATATTTTCATATATAAGCCATTTTTGCTGCACTTCCGCTGATTGAATTATTAGGGGAATTACCTACATATACATTTCACAGGAATGAAATATACCATACTATAGCAGTATTTGCAGAAAAACAGTAAATTGTACTTCATGACCTGATCAGACACCTTACATGTGTGCGGTCCATTCGTCCACAAGATGTATGTTAAACTGCTATGATGATGACTTCACATTTGGTGTACTTCTCTGGTCGAACCAGAAGCCTATCGAAAATAAACCCGTTCGGATAATTTGTGTGGCTGGTATGACAACATAATTAATTTATACCGTACAGGTTTCCTTCCCTTCTTCTTTGAATTTATATTCATGTTACAGTACCATTATGTACATGTATCGCAAATTCTTTCGCCTTCTTCCGTCACATGACTGAGGGGGAATTACGTATTTCATTGTTATGTTAGTCTGACATGCCCAGTTCAAATTGAATGAATTAGCCATTCCGGGCATGTCTCAATAAATGTATACTTCACCACTCCTAAAATTCATCATTGCACCAATTACAACCCATTTGAAGCCTTTTAATGGAGCTTACCAAACATGATTGGCTGACATTACTGTCATAAGTTAGTCAAGCCTTAATATTGTTTTTCCATAACTTCTAAACTTCCGTTACTTCACACATAACTCAAAACATTATTAAACTATAATTGCCTTTATTCACGTTGGGTACATCTTCGTCACAAATAATCCAAATGTAACCAAACTAAAAACAAAGCAGACGAAAAGCAGACGCACCAACATGAATCAACCTAAGTACCGCGGAAGCCAACTGCTTCTGCGGAAAGAATATAGTTTGTGTTGTGTTCGTAACTCCAGTTCCCTAGAGGTGAGGGTTGTTCAGAGAGAGAGGGAGAGAATTAAGCTTTAATGTATCGCGTTCAGCAATATTTCAGCTATATAGCGATGATCAAACAAAATTCTAAGTACTCAAGCCAATAACTTAGTAATCCAACACATTAACTTATGTAACAAACAGATTTCTCTCAAATAACCCAAGATGCAATCCTCTCTCACACGACCAAAAAGATCCTCCAAAGTAGTCGTTCGATAAAAAGCATCTCTTACAATCTTAAAATCTATGCATTCGGTAAGAGTATGTTTCACCGTGAGATCCTCATGGAATGGAATACACCTTGGGACTGGCTCTTTTTTAGTAAATGTTCGTGAGTTAATCGTGTATGGCCGATTCTACATCGCCTGATCATGGCTTGCTCTGGTGAACAAGAGATCCAGAGTTTCAGGCAGAGAATTTAAATGCTTAAACCAGTTGTAGAAAATGATAGCTCTAGAATGCAGTAGTTAATCTATTATCAATTTCTGCTTCTCAGTTCTTCTCCCAGTTTGCGATTGAGAACAGCACATTGGTGGGTGGGTCTGGAGCTGGGCTGGACTCTGATGTCGGTGAGTCTGGATATACAGCTGAGATATTGTACCGAGGATATCTTGATGATCCCCATAACACAGACAACGCTTGGATGGAAACAGAGGTTTGGAACTTCCATTTTGAGGGCGGAGAGACCTTCTCCAGCAAATCCTTACATGTAAGTTGTTTTCTGCCTATTTCATGAAATATGGTAATCCCTCTAATGGTTAATTCCCCTATCTAAATTCAATAACCCTCAATTTGGGGAAAAATTCAATCTGTGGTATTTAATAAATTTTGATCACCCTCTGAAATCACTGAAATAAGAAAGAAATAATGGATCATATCTGTGATTTTGAACCATTTTGTCAACTTCCTGTTCTAATAAATTTGATCACCCCCAGATTTCATGGCGGGAAATTACACTTCCTGTGATTGAATTATTATAGGGATTACTGTGTTAAATCTTAATGGTTTTGCTTGTTGTGGTTCATCCACAACATTGGAATTGCATTGACATCCATTATTATATAAGCCCTATGATGCTCCACACTGTCCTAGACATACATTGGAGTGAACTTGTATCTGGCAGGCCTCCCAGAGTGGTATAAAATCATAAAATTTTGCCAAGAATGAGTACCGGTAAACAGCATAAAATAGCATAAATTTTTTTAAAAAATCATAAAATCATCCATTTTTGTTGGGAAAAAATTGGTCAGTTGACGAACTGCACTTAAAATCTCTGAAATCGGGTAATAGGCATGAGTCACGAGTTCCAAGTATGTACATACAATATTGTACAATACCTGGTTCTGTGTTGGGCTATATTATTAGTGCATTAGTCAAGTACATAGCCAGGGTTCTCTGATATCCGGCTCTAATATTCATCATTTTGCTGCCTTACCTACAATCTGTATTTACTTTGACTCTACTTTTATGAGAAATCATAAAAAATAGATAAAAAGCATAAAATTTCCTTGAAAATAGCATAAAATAATCATAAATTTTCACAAAAACTGGCATAAAATCATAATTAAAATTCCTGAAAAGTGGCTGGGAAGCCTGCTGATTGGCCAGTATGTATCAAATAGACCATTGGCCCACACTGGTGTGGGCAGTAAACCATGGCATTTCCTCTCCATGGTCAGACACTTTATGGTTTGTCTGATATGGTAATCCCTCTAATAATTCAATCTCCCTTCAAAATTCAATAATCTCTGGTTCTAATAAATTCAATCACCCTCTAAAATCATTGTAATGACAAAGAAATATTGGATTATATGCATGAGTTTGAACCATTTTTTGGACTTCCTGTTCTAACATGGCAGTGTGACTAACGTCACAGGACCTACAAGTAGGGTAGGCATTAGGACTGCGACGCAAACTGAACTCTTGGAAATTCACCCGCCCCAAGTTCAAATCCTGCCTATATTAAGATGGGCACAGCCCAAGTTAAAATCACCAGTGATTTTCATCAAAAATCACCAGAAATTTTCATCAAAAGTAGGTCAGCTCAGAACTGGCTCGTAACAGTCCCCTAATGCACCTTCATGCAAAAAATCAAGGTTCTAATGTCAACGGTTCTCCTTATTTTGCCGACGAAAGGATTCGGATGGACTCACTCACTCACTCACTGACTACCGGACAATTTGCAGATGGTAGCCTACTTCGTAGGAATAAATTTAATCACCCCCAGATTTGATGATGGGAAATTTCGTGATTGAATTATTAGGGGGATTACCGTTGTAAATTTGCCGAATGGAGCATGCGTCCTGTAAGCCTGCATGGTCGAGAGATAAGATACAAAACTGGTCAAATATGTGGCCTTCAAAAGCCACCGAGAGAGTATTGCCTATTTTCACCTCCAGTTAAATACGGTAATTCCCCTAATAATTCAATCACAGGAAGTTCACTTTTCAACTCTGTTATTCAAGCACAGAGAAAAAGTAACATTTCCATCCTTCATCCAAATTGAAGAAAAGACATATAATGACAAAATGGGACACTTTGTAGCTGGTGCCATCAAAAACATTTCCAGATAAAAGCCATTTTTGCTGCACTTCCGGCGATCGTATTATTAGGGGAATTACCGTAACTCATGAAACCCCAAGAGGTTGGCTGTTTCAGAATGTCACTGAAATTGCCCAGTATCCCATGTATACTTGTTTATTTCTTTGACAGAAAACGTCACATCCATTATCAGGTGAGCAAGTCAGCTGACTTCACTGCATGAGCCGTGTGTATCTGGTATACCGTGGTTAATAACTGACTTCCACACAATTCCATCGTTGTGGTTAGGTTGTGGTGTCAATGTATACCATAAATGTCTCAAATTTTATAACCAAGCACACTGTAATCTCTGTAATAATTTTTATCCAACCTTTATTGAGAGAAAGTTTCTGGACTACTGGCCATTGTCCCCTGTTAACATTTAGATTATGTGACAAGCTATGTGGTTAAATCAAAGTTTCAAATATTTATTCCACCCCTCGGTCAAAATTTTGCTGAAAGGTATTGTCGTCATCATGTACATCTGTCCATCACAGCTTTCTCGTTACCAAGATATCTTTAGAATGACTTAATTACCTTAGACACACCAAACTTTCAGTGCACATCCATATGCTCATGACCCAGAACCCTATTGAATCTGGACCCGATTGGATGTAATCTTTGGTGGCCATCTCTAATTTATGCGAAAGCTGTAATCTTGTGTATCTCGGATACCAGTTCGTTTGTTCAGTGTGAAACTTGGTATAGATCATTGATACAGCAAGAAACTTTTATGGAATGACCAAACCAGTTTCCCGGATTGGGTGGAAACCTTGACGGTCATCTTTAATTTATGCAAAATCTTAAATGATGTATATTTCTGATACCATTTAAGTGTTCTTTTCAAAACTTGGTATACAGCATCGATGTATCAAGAGACTTGCAATGAATAACCACATCAGTTCCTCTGAGTGGTGGGAAGGATAGGCGGCCATCTTTAATTTATGAAAAATCATTAATGATCTCTATCTCTGATATCGTTCAATTGCTCGATGTAAAATTTGATATACATCATCAGTGCATCAAGAGACTTACGATGAATGACAGATCTGGTTTCTCTCATTGGGCGGAAATCTTGGCAGCCATCTTTAATTTATGCAAATTTTTTAATGTTGTATATCTCTGATACCATTTAAGTGTTCTATATGGAACTTGGTATACAGCATCGATGTATGAAGAGACTTGCATGAATGAATAACCACATCAATTCCTCTAAATAATTAATGATCTTAATCTCTGATACCGTTCAAATGCTCAATGTAAAATTTGGTATACATCATCGATGCATTAAGAAACTTATGTAATGAATACCGGTTTCTCTGATTGGACGGAAACCTTAGGGACCATATTTGATTCCCAAATCGTAAACCTGCTTCAATTCATGCCAATTAATCTCCGTCAGGAAGATGATACAACGTAGAAAACGGAAGTTAAAACTAAAAGTTAGCTCCCCTAGCGGAGAGTTGTCTGCCCCTAGGAGAGCTCTCCCATCTATCCCAGCGACATTACTATAAAGGCTCTGCTCAAACCATTCTAGTCCTCTTTTCTCTGTTGTACCTCGACCAGTGCACATCAAGGAAGTGTTTATACAACCTGGGTTGTTTTTGTTTGCAACGACCCGCAGTACCCTTATCAGTTTTTGACTTGTGTTTCTTTCTTGTCGGAAATTCTTTCATTATTGTCGGAAATTCTTTCATTAGCTATGTCTGAGATTCCGATTTCTAATGCATGTAGTTCGTGTGGGCAATTTTGGTCCAGTTTGGACGCCCACACGGTTTGCTTTACTTGTAAAGAGTTGTGTTATCGGCGAAGTACTTGCGCCGAGTGTATATTATGGGACCCGTTAGCTTGGGAAAATTATGCCCAAGCTGGACGGGCTTACCTTTTGCAGGCATCCGACGACCCGTTCGGAAGTCGACGGACGCCTGTTGGAAATTGCTCTTGTAAATGACATGAAAATTAACGAAGATATCGTTGGAATTGGATTAAATGTTTCCCATGGTCTTAGTAATCAGACCTCGCCCGCTTCTGTAAATATACCACCAAGCGGGACAGTTCAACGTCTAGATAAATCACAAATTTTAGACAGCTTAGCGTGTACAGGTATGGCAATGTCTGGAGTTGCAGCCAAACCGGTTCCTTTGTCTAGTTCAACAAAGACTTCTCGCTCCAAACCGACCGTGCCTGAGCCGTCCATTGTTCTCGTCGGACAAAAGAATGCAGTGGGGTCGCATATTATCTCGACCTCTCCATTGTCTATTGGTTTATCACACTCCGTTACCTCTAAACGAAATAAACGTCGTCGTGTGTCGGTTTCTCCTTTGCGGGTTAAATCAAAACGCAGTTCTAAATCCGTTTCTCGTTCTATGGTGGGTCGTTCGGACCTACCTTTGAGTGTTCAAATTGCTGACTTGGGGTCTCCGACTATTGCGTATGCTTCACATCGTCGGTACCATACTTCTACTCGACGCTCACGTACACCGCAAAGCCGTTCACGTTCTCGTTCCCCGGTTCGGTTTGTTGTTTCACCACGACGTTCTATTACACCACATCGCTTGTATTCACATGTGCGTCGTTCTCATTCGCCTGTACGACGATCTCGTTCTCCGGTTCGTAGTTCTCGTCCACCGGGTGATTCTAGTACTACATTTCGGCTTCCCCGTTCTTCGGTTCGCCGTTCTCGTACTTCGATTCTACATTTTCCTGCGTCTCCACGCCGTTTGCCACGGCTTTCGGTATCGCCTTCTGATCTAGATCGCCACGATCATCTATCGCAGACTCCGTTTCTTGATCATGCAGTCGTCCACGATTTGCCGACTTCTCGCCGAAGTCATATCACTCGTCCGCCTATGCCGGTTTCGTCGAGTTCATCTGATGATTCCTTTTCCTCAGTGAGAAGTTAGGAACATACGTCAATGATGGGGTTTTTTTCGGATAAATTGGATGCGCTTTTAGCGTTGGTGCCGGATATGCCGTCTGCTTCGAATAATGGTCTTTCTCGTATTAAATGTCAGAGAAAAGAATGCTTCCTCGCCGTATGTTATCTCACCTGTGTCATTTTTGTCAATGGTTCGATGGCGATTAAATAGGTAATATTTCGGGGATAGTTTGTTTCACATTTCTGTCTTCTTTCAAAATTTTATCTGGGCAAAATTTTAGACTTCACACGGTTTGTTTTTCCATCAGCCATGTGTTTAATGTCTCTGGACGTACGTCGCTAAATTAATTGGCTCTTGTCGGAGTTTTTCAAAATTTTCTATGTCTTGAAATGATTGCCCGACGATATTTTATAAAGGTCAATATGAATCTCCGGCTTATCTGATAGCACAGTCCTGCGTGATGGAGACAATGTGTATTCAATATCGCGTCTCCACACGAACAATGAGTTCGACCCGCTGTGTTTGTTGTGGGTTTTTACGGGCTCTCGCGACCTCGTTTGTTATTGCTCAATTTGTGACAGATTTGTATTTAGTCCCGGCATTTCTGTAAGTCTGCCTTTTAGTGCTGAGCTTTTAAGGCCTATTGTGATCTCTACAATAAACGAACAGGTTTTGTTTCGTTGATTCATGAATTTTATGCATTGAGTTTGTGTAAATCTCGAGTAGGATTGTAAATAGTATCCTCACCGGCGGGGGTTTCGTCTTTTCCCGCCGGGGAGATCTGATACTTTGTTTGCAGCCCGTCAACTTTCATGTTGTTGTTGTAACTTCTGTTCGGACTTGCAGTTTTGGTAGGTTCACCTTCATACATTCAGTTCCTTGGTCCTACCAAAATGTAATCTCTTGTTATATCAAGTATTATTACGTTGATTTTGATATCCTGTGTTCAAGAGAGATCTTACAGAGGTTTTATATGCCTTTCATGCTGACATGAATATGAAGCGTGATTGTTGCATTTGTGTTACGTAATCACAACTCAACCCTATTTACTACGACCCTTTTGTCGCATCTTAATGAGCTTCTTTACTGATCTCTTTATGTAATTAAGGGTGTGTCGAACAACAATGAGATCACGTGTTGGTTTACGTGAGTGAGTAAACCTATTCACCCACTCACCCTTGTTTATTGTGAAAGTGTGCTATTCTTGAAACACAAATTTATGTTATTTACATTGTGATTTGTTTTGTTTCACACCAAGTTGGTCCCATCTGTATACTGTATTACGCTTATAATTCAGATGGAGTTATGCACTAATTTTAATTTCTTCCCTTTGAGAAAATTTAAAATTACTAGCGTGAGTGGGAATGTATTTGGCCGGCCAAGGATCAAGCCTAATGACACGTAAGTCGTGAAGTCTTCTATGGTTTTTCTACCAAGTATGTATTACCGGTACAGTCTACTAGAGCATCAAACTGCTTTTTAGTAATGTTCTTACTGTTCTCCTTCTCGACAAATTGTTCGTGCTAGGTCATTTCAAATTCTAAATTTTTGAATAACCTCACTTTCCTGCCGGCGAGAGACTTTAAATGTATTTCCTCTCTTCGGGAATTTAAAATTCTTTGAGGATCTTTCTTGGTTACCTGGGAAAATCTTTGTTCTGGATGTCGGTTGTGTGACTATTTGGGTTATAAATAGTAACATTGTTGTAAATGTTTAATATTCTCTCCATATAAAACTCCAGTACTGAATTTCATGTACAGGAGACAAATTACATCGGGAGAGGTCATAATGTAACCATGTTCACTGACACATTATTCATGTTCACTGACACATTATTCATGTTCACTGACACAAAGATCCATAATCCCATTTATCTCATTGAGCTTACATTTGGTGGTTATTTGCGCTGAAAACTTACCTCACTTCCACTCTTTGCATTTCTTGTCTACATGAAATACCACAGTAAGAATTTAAATGACACAGTTATCTCCCCTGCTAGTCACCTGATAGCATAGCTACCCACAATTCCACTTCCTTCTTGTTCTACTGCTTCGTAGGGCTGGAAGTAAACATTGTCAACTCCGTGAAAAAGTGCCTTTTCTAGCGAAACTACTCACAGTTGGATTACCTCAGACGTCTGATTTCCTGCAAGAAGTCCTTTGGGAAGTATTCTATAAGTTATCAGCGTAAAAATGGCTCAAAATATGTCTCAGTTGTCATGCATGTCTTGTGGAGGTGACAAGCCTAGTTATGACCTTCACTCAACGTGTCCGCCATGCCGCCAGGGAAGAATCTGTACATGGGACAGGGCCTGTGAAGAGTGTATTGTGTGGGCGCCCGGCATATTCCAGGTGTATCTAGCCGGTTCTCTGGCAGCTAACGAGGGAAATAATGTTGTTATGCCTACCAATCTCGCCAACGAGACATATGTAGCACAGTCTCCTCGTACTAGTGTAGGCGAGGAGTCTAGGGGGCTTGTTAGTTCTGTAGCTGGGTCTACGTTAGTCAGCCTATTGAACGTAAATAAAGATAAACAAACGCCCCCCCCCCGCTCACGATGCTTCCATTTCAGACCAGGCGAAGGGTCAGTCAGGTAAGACAACGACCCGGTTGGTACAGGTGGAAGGGATAATCGAAGATTTGGAGTCTGGCACTACGACGACTGTGGACGTGGAGATTCCAATTGAGCGGACGCCTGGATACGACGATGAAGGGAGATCGGTAACGGATCCAGGCTTAGCGTGGGAAAGCCAGGGGACTCCGATCTCTCGATCGGGGTCAACTTATGACTGCGAAAACTTAGGCAGCACTAGTGAGGGGCCTAATGTTAAGTTTTCATTTGGATCCGGGGTTGGGAAGATACCTTCCTCGACGCTGTCGAGGCCTGGACTTCCCGGTCGCTCAGTTATGCCTGTAACTGCTGCTTCCGGTTTGTCTGAATTTTCCCAACCTGCTTCCGGTTACTCTGGTGGCCTTCCTCGTCCCCTTGCCGAGACGTTTGTGTCTACGAGCCTTCTGGGCCACCAGAGATTAAGGTTCCCGCAACAACGGCAGTATGGTATGTATTCAGGTACCTATGATATGTCAAATTTTTTGCCTGTGTCTGAGTTGCGTTATCAAGAACCCTCAATCAGATCAGGTCAAATTATGCGGCATCCGGTTGCTGGTCTACCTTCGCCCTTGCGTGGCTTAGGTCAGATATCTGCTTCCGGGGGTGTTCGTGGTACGGGACCGGGATTATTACGTATGATGCGTCCTCCTATACGTGCTTCCGGTTTACGACCTCGTATGCCAGTTCACCGACCTTTACAGTGGCCGCGCTCACGTCCAGCTGGAGGGTCCTTGAGTGTGAACACACCTCGTCAGGCCTTGCTTCCGGTCCACTCTCAAGTGACTGATCCCACATTGGCTGCCATACTGCGCGGTATGGAACAGCAACGTGAGGAAATGAAGGAATTGAGAGAGATGATGACCAGTCAATTCCGAAGTAGTACGCCACTGCTTCCGGTTTTGACTGAACAGTCTAGGAAACCGGAAGCTAATTTGTCGAGGACTATCCCTTCCAATACTCCCTCCTGGCAGGAAGCCCCGGAAGCTATGGAAGTGGATAGGGACCAGTACGGTAGATCTGAATTGAATGAACCTACCAATACTGATCCGGATGCTAGGAAATATTATGAGCTTATTTCCGGCATCTATGACTTAATTCCTGATATGCAGCTTCCGGTCCCGCATGCGGGGGCTATTGAAACTGAATCAGGAGAGTCAAATCGGGTTACGAGATCGGCTACCACGCTTCCGGTCTCAACTGCTATACATTCTATTTGCCACTTGTTCCATAGAACTTTAGCAGAACCCGTTACGCAGGAGGAACGTGCAGTAAGGCTGAGACCTAAAGCTCGCTTCCGCCCTAGGATCTTCTGGTCCGTTCCCAGTACAGAAGCCAAACATACGAAGTTACGGCGTACATAACTCACCGTTTAGCTTCCGGTCTGCAGAGGTGAACGGCGACTTTCAGTATTTATGTCCTAGCAATACTAAAGTGCCTAGTAATCCAGATGTTCCTTGCACGAACAAACAGGCCGCAGTACTTGAGGAAACTGCTCGACAAGGAGTGGCGATTACGAATCACCTCGATTGGTTTCTTAAAGCCATAAAGGATGGTTTATTCTCGCTGTCGGGCGCGGACAGTCAAGAACAGTTACAGGAGGGTATAAACCTCGTTCTTGACTACCAGAAGATTGCTTCCGGTGCTGTAGAAGATTTACTGGTACACAATGCCTACCTATCTTCTATGCTAGTGTATTTAAGGAGAAAGGCCTTCATTCCTTTTATGGATAGTTAGACACCGGAAGCTGTAAAGAGGAGTCTACTAGAGACATCTACGGCTCCTTCTTTACTGTTTGGTGATGCTGTTGCCGAAGTTCGACCTGAAATGGATCGTATAGAGCATGACAGGTCAGTTGCTTCCGGTGCTTCGTCTAACAGACCTATGGCTTCCGGGTCGGGTCCAAAGGCGAAGAAGGCTAAGAAGAACCCGCCTTGTTCCAAGGCTAATAAGGGTGCTTCCGGCCAACAGCAAAGCCAAGCGCCTGCTTCTTTAGAGCCTAGAGTATCTACCTATGGCCATAAGAAGCAGGGTAAAGGGAAATCTAAGCAGTCAAAGAAGGATTCCTGATGTCTCGGGCCGTACCGGGTGGCTTCCGGTATGGCGGGAACACCGAGACATAACGTTTCCAGTTCCCCAGCAACTAGACCTTCCGGTAGGGGGAAGGCTGCAGTTGTTTTGGAGGAACTGGATAAGGATCGGGACGGAAGCGTGGGTCATTCGAACGATCAGATATGGCTATCGCCTATTGTTCGACACGCTCATCCCCTTCCGTCTCGTATACCATTACAAACGGGTCATCTATCAGCGATACAGTCCTCTGTGGACAAGCTGATGGTGAAGGCTGCAGTAATAGAGCTTCCGGTTTGGGACACGTCACCCGGGTTCTATTCGCCGGTCTTTCTGGTCCCCAAGAAAGACACGTCCGAGATGCGCATGGTTATAAACCTAAAGCGCCTCAACAAGGACTACCTCACTCCACCGCCACACTTCTGCATGGAGTCCTTCCGGTCTATCCGGACAGTACTCGGACAAGGGGAATGGCTGACTTCTCTGGATTTAAGGGATGCATACCTGCATATCCCGATACATCCGGAGGACAGGAAGTACTTGAGATTCATGGTCGGCAAACGATGCTTCCAAATTCAAGTGCCTCCGTTCGGCCTGTCCACTTCCCCTTGGGTGTTCACACGAGTGTTTACACCAGTGGCACAATTCCTGCACAGTCTAGGTATAAAGTACCACTTTTATATCGACGACTCCCTGCTAAGGAATGCCTGCAAGGAGCAGTTAATCCTAGACACCCAGTTTGTCTTAAGGATGTTGACTTCTCTGGGATACATCCCACACGAAGAGAAATCAGAGCTGATTCCTTCACAAAGGAGCAAATTTCTGGGGGTGGAATACGATACGCTACGAGCTCTCGCCAAACCCCCAGAAGATCGATGGCAAAAGATAACAGCGAAGATACCTCAGTTCCTCAAGTTATCTCAAGCCAGGGCTTTACACTTTGCTGCGATAATCGGCCTCTTGACGTCAACACAGGACGTAACACCAAGAGGGCGTTTGCAGCTTCGTCCCCTAATGATTTACTTCAATCACGAATGGGTCGAAAGGCAGTTGAATCCGTGGATTCCTATAACACCACTAGTCAAACAATGCCTCCAATGGTGGCTGGATCCACTCAACGTTATGCCAGGTGTGTCCCTACTTCCATTTCGTCCGTCACATCACCTGTTCACGGACGCATCTATGGAAGGATGGGGAGCCCACCTCGAGTCCAGGTCGACATCCGGGTTATGGACAATCGAGGAACGCTCGTACCATATAAACGTGTTGGAGTTTATGGCAGTGACACATGCCATCCGCACGTGGGTGAGCGTATTGACCGACAAGAACCTGCTAGTTGCGACGGACAACACAACAGTTGTGTCCTACATCAACAAGCAGGGGGGGACGAGATCTCCGCAATTACAAAGCCAAGCGGAAATCTTTTTCGGTCTGTGTTGGGACAACAACATATCAGTGTTGGCCAGACACATCCCGGGGGTACTGAACGTCTTAGCGGATTCGCTTTCACGACGGAATCAGATAATTCCCACGGAGTGGCAACTTCACCCAGACATACTAAAACAAATAGCTCATGTCTGGGAGATGCCACACATAGATTTGTTCGCCACTTGGCGCAACAATCTACTGCCCCTGTTTATGTCGCCGGTACCGGATACGGCGGCGTTTGCAGTGGACGCACTATCGCAGGACTGGTCAAGGATGGTAGCATATGCGTTCCCTCCCCCAGCTATCCTAGCGAAGGTACTCCAGAAGATCCGCGAACACATATGTGTCGTTTACCTGATTGTTCCGTGGTGGCCAGCAAGGCCGTGGTTCCCGGAACTACTGGATCTTGTGGTAGATGTACCAAGACAGCTTCCGGTATGGCACAATCTACTGCGCCAGCCCGGAACGTCGATATTCCACAGCCAGCCAGGACTGTTCCACTACCACGTGTGCAAGTGCTCAAGCAGCACTTTGCTCAGGCGGGATTTTC
Organism: Hanleya hanleyi; assembly: GCA_036873755.1. Taxonomy (NCBI): domain Eukaryota; kingdom Metazoa; phylum Mollusca; class Polyplacophora; order Lepidopleurida; family Hanleyidae; genus Hanleya; species Hanleya hanleyi. Next base: position 44,841 of record JAVTVY010019940.1, on the reverse strand, counting down.
AGCGGAGGTTGGGCGCCGAATGGCACAATCAATTCGACCGTCCTCTTCCGCTGTATACAACTCAAAGTGGGCAATCTTCGATCTTTGGTGTGGAGAGAGGGATATCAATCCATCCTGCGCCACTATCCCTGAAGTAGCAGAGTTTCTATTGTACCTGTTCAGGGATAGGGGCCTGGTGCCCGCTACGGTAGAAGGTTATAGAGCGGCTATTGCTCAACCTATTCTACTGGGTACTGGGATTAATCCCTCGACTGATCCAAACTTATCTGCACTAATCAAGTCATACAAGATAACTGGTCAGTCGGCTGTTCCGAAATTACCTAAGTGGGACTTAGCCTTAGTACTTCGGCAATTAGGAGAGCCACCTTTCGAGCCAATAGAGGCTATTGAGCTAAAATATTTATCATACAAAACTTCGTTTTTGTTGGCTCTTGCTTCGGCAGCTAGAGTGTCAGAGCTGCATGCGCTCGATAAAAGGAACATCAGACACTCTAGGAACTGGAGCAAGGTAGTTCTCACAACGGTTCCTGAGTTTGTGGCCAAGAATCAAGCCCTCTACGATTCCATATCTCGAGAGTTCACAATTCCAGCCTTATCTGATTTCCTTTCGTCCGGTCTTGAATCAGACATGTTAATGTGTCCGGTTCGGGCACTTGCGTGTTACCTGAATCGTACAGAGGAGATCAGAGCGGGAAGGAGGCGTTTGTTTATCCCTTTCGATCCCAAAGCCAAACAAGAAATAAGTAAAAACACTATCTCGAGTTGGCTCAAAAATACGATTCGGCTAGCGTACTCCACGGCTACTGATAGGCAAGCCGCGCTTGTAAACGTTTCGGGTCACGAGATTAGGGCATTAGCGGCATCATGGCCTCTATGGACCAACAGATCGGTGACCGACATTATGAGGGCGTGCTATTGGAGATCAAATACGACCTTTGCCTCCTACTATCTCCGGGACATGACGTTGGCATGTAACGACCTCTATTCCATCGGCCCACTTGTGACCGCACAGCGGGTGTCTGGGGGACCGAGGCCAGCAAGATAGCTACAAAAGTCCGGGCGTACAGTTGTAACCCTGCTTGCGGGTGAGTGCATTTTTTCTCTCGGCCCCTTTCGAAAAAAAGGGGGGGGCGTATCTTGCATCTCAGCCTTGAAGTCAGAGTAGCAACAGAGGTTCCCTGTGTACCATAGGCATACAGGTTATTACTGTTGTATGATCTCATGGATCCTCTGTGAGGTAGAAGATCTGTGATTTCTACTCTGTACTAGTCACTATGTATGGCATTTATCACTAACCACGGATTGTATCAGTTTGTCCACCTACCTTACGGTGGCACTCTATGCAAAGAGTGGAAGTGAGGTAAGTTTTCAGCGCAAATAACAAAAAAATTTCACAGGTAAATTTTCTGTTATTAAGCTAAAACTTACCTCACTTCCAGTGATGCCCACCCAACCTCCCCGCTATGATACATCCAGACCATGTATCGCAGTGGAACAAGAAGGAAGTGGAATTGTGGGTAGCTATGCTATCAGGTGACTAGCAGGGGAGATAACTGTGTCATTTAAATTCTTACTGTGGTATTTTATGTAGACAAGAAATGCAAAGAGTGGAAGTGAGGTAAGTTTTAGCTTAATAACAGAAAATTTACCTGTGAAATTTTTTTATTAACGCTACAAACATTTAATATGTTCATCTCTACTGCGTTTAAAGAGAAGGAAAATTATTACAATCGACTTCGGGGTTACTGTTTGCAACGCCCTTTTTCGTTCGCACCTTTACGACGTTCCATTACGTCATCTCGTTGTCCTCGTACTCTCGTACTTCGTTTTCTCGCTGTTACGTCGTGTACTTTTATAAGTTTGTATCCTGCTCCATTATGAGCATGTATATACATTAAGTTGTTGTGAATGAGGAAATCACTACGTTGTTTATCATATACAACGTTTTCTCGCATTTTTCACATTACGCTTTCCTGTTACACCTTGACGACATTTTCATTACGCCGTCATGTGTCTCTCATACACTTGTGCGTCGTTCTCTTACATCGGTTAGACGTTTCCGGTACGCCATAACGCCGTTTGTCACGTCATTTCTTCATTTGCGAGATGCATATTTTTATATCCATTCATCTTCGTTGTTCGGCACTTCCTTCGATTCTCCATCGTCGGTCGTCGGCGGGAGTGGAAGTCCGTTCGTTTGGCGGCAACCTTCCACTTGTATCAATTCCTCTCGGGTTTTTCACATTGTGATTTACTTACATTCGTCGTTACTCTACGAAGAGAGTTCTGTTCAGACCTTGTTGATTCCAGTTTTGAGTTCAGAATAACAAAATTCTGTTGGAATCAACAGTATTTGGTCTAATACTGTTAGATGGAATAGGTCTTTGGATTGTGGACGTCGATATTCTCTGAGGACGATGGCGGGATTGTGAATGACGGACTAGTCGCCTGTAATTGAATTCAGCACAGTGTTGTGTTGACTTTTGTTTAACACAGAACCATGTTGACTTTAACACACAAACATTATGTTGAGATCCATTTACCTTGGGATTGTGCTTAAACAACACAATGTTTTTCGTGGTGTACTTGGGGGACAGTTTTCCGATTTTCTCCATCAAGTACTTTATTCCTGTATGGACCGTTGCACCAGTGGTTAGACTTTGACATTATGGTTCGGTCATCAACTTTAGGGTTGTTTAAAAGCTACAGCGGATTTATTTGTCCTGGTGCCGAAGACGTGATACCGTTCCCGACTCTGTCTCTATTTCCCTCGTAACTGGCTTCCTCCTTCATCTTCACCAGGATAGGAAGTTTCATATTAGCACCATGGTAGGCTATCGATCTGCTCTGGCTAGGGTGTTACGTCTTACCTTTGGTACCGACATTAGCCTTAATGATAATATCTCTGCGCTTATTCGCGCCTTCGCATTACAGTCGTGTCGTACTCGCCAACTGTTACCGAAATGAGATATCGGTGTGGTTCTGTGTGTTCTGATTCGTCCACCTTTTGAACCCTTAGAGTCCGCGTCTATAAAAGCTAAAAGCTTTGGCGTCTAGAGTGTCTGAACTTCATGCTCTTGAAAGATCTTCTATGACCTGGACAGCGGATTGGTCTTGCATGTCTTTTCGGCCCATTCCTGAATTTATCGCCAAAAATGAGTCTGTTTGTTCAGGTCCGTGCGCTCAACGTTCGTACTCCATTCCTGCGTTGTCAGACTTTGTACATGGCCTCGAGGACGATCTTCTGCTATGTCCCGTTCGAGCCATTCGCCACTATCTTACTCGTACCGATTCCGTTCGCGGCTCTCGGCGCCTGTTATTTCTGTCCCTTCGCCCGTCTGCAAGGCGTGACATTACAAAAAATACCATTGCCGCATGGCTGAAGAAAACCATTAAGTGGTCTTATCAACTGGCCATTGACGCCCCTCCGCTGTTGTCTACTGCTTCTTCACATGAGATTCGAGCCATAGCTACGTCATGGCCTTTATGGAAGAACTTGTCCCTCCATGACATTGTCCAGTCTTGTGCCTGGACGGCGAACTCCACGTTCACCAATTTCTATCTGAGAGATATGTCAGTCCAATCAGATAGTGTGACCACGCTTGGGCCTCTGGTAGCCGCCCAACACGTGGTCAAGTAAAATTTCAAAAAGGGGGGGCGGCATTTTGGATCACCACAGCAAATCAGACAACTTGCTGTATCATCTCATCTCATCTCCCATTCGTAACATATGCTAGAAGGAAGAAATAAGTCAGATGGCCGGCCAGGGATGCTCATTTCATCAATATAAAGGCCTGACACTGGTGAGTTTTAAACTTTACCTTAACTGCGGTTTGCTTGTGTCTTTCAGTAACTGACTTCCTTCTAGATGTCTCAGCTGGGTCACCTGCGTTTCAACTCAAAAGACACCTGTTCCAGTCCTAGTGTCAACAGTAGTGATGACAGTACAGAGAGTTGACGATTGCGCAGCCTGACCCAGAGAGCAAGCACGGTCAATTCCAACGCATCCTTCATCACTCCAAGTATGGTGAGTTGACCTGAAGAGGCTTGCGGACTGAGAGTGGTGTGGACTTGGTTACCCTCTAAGCTTCGGGTAGTATACGCTCTCCCCGTACTTATGGTCGGACCAAGGATCTCCCTGTATGCAAGGGCTTGTGGCTGATTCCCCCCCACGACATACAGTGCCTACCAAGGGGACCTTCTTGTTGCCTATCGTGCCCCGGGTATCCTTCAACTTGGTGGAAATGTGTACCACACCACGAGCACAGCTACATGGATGGAGACACTCAGATAAGTACTACTGTATCAACTCCTTGAATTACCCTTTACGTCTGTGACCAGGGCTAACTTGTTGAGTATTAATGTCTCAGATTTATACCCATGTCTGTGTCGTTCCAGCGATTACTAGCCTGCTATGGGAGTTACCACAAGGCCGAGATTCCCGCCTCCATATGTTGGTACTGTGGCATGAATTGAAGCAGGTTTACGATTTGGGAATCAAATATCAAACATTTATAATCAATGTTTCTATTTGTTACCAAATCAAACCTGCTTCAATTTGATTGACCCTCCCTCCGTCCCCTCATGCCGGCCTTAAACACTACAGGTCTCGGTAGTTACAATGAGAAAGAGGACTAGAATGGTTTGAGCAGAGCCTTTATAGTAATGTCGCTGGGATAGATGGGAGAGCTCTCCTAGGGGCGGACAACTCTCCGCTAGGGGAGCTAACTTTTAGTTTTAACTTTTCTACGTTGTATCATCTTCCTGACGGAGATTAATTGGCATGAATTGAAGCAGGTTTGATTTGGTAACAAATAGAAACATTGATTATAAATGTTTGATTTCTAATTGCAAAATTTTGGATAATCGGTATATTTGTCACTTGACTGCTTAGTGTTCCTGACATCTTGGTTCAAATTGAATACATTATGAATGGCTGGCGCTCAGAGCCGAGGGGTTTTCAGATGCGCAGCTTCGTATTAATTTATGTAAAATCATTGATCTATATATCCTTTGATACTGTTCGAGTGTTCAGTATGATACATGGTAAACATCATCGATACATCAAGAGACAAGTAATGACTGCCAGTTTCTCTAATTGGACGGAAACCTTGGGGGCTATTCTAATTGCTCAATTTTAATAATCTGTATATTTGTCAGGAATCTTTGGTGTGTTTGGTGTTCCTGAAGTCTTCAAAGCTGTACGGTTCAAATTGAATACATTATGAATGGCCGACACCCAGAGCTGAGGGGTTCTCAGACGTGTAGCTTCGTATTATCGTTTTCTGATAGATTTTTCGCTTGAAAATTGAAATTTTCTATGCGAATTATTACAGAGATTACCATAATCATATTTGGTCTAGTATGATATTTCAGTTCTGTTGGCATTGTTCCATTGTACTTGCTTAGTGCTACTCTTCTAAATGTTTGATATCTTATTTTGTGTTCATTATTGTAGGCTCGATGTAAGTGGCAAGATGTCTGCTCTCACACACATCTTCATGGAAACCAACTAGACATTGTCTTGGAGACTGCCAAGAACCACAATGCTTACCATTAACTGGCCACTATCTTGAAATGTATCAAGAACCACAATGCTCATCATTAACTGGACACTGTCTTAGAGGCAGCCAAGAACCACAATGCTTACCATTAACTGGCCACCATCTTGAAATGTATCAAGAACCACAATGCTCATCATTAACTGGACACTGTCTTAGAGGCAGCCAAGAACCACAATGCTTACCATTAACTGGCCACCATCTTGGAATGTATCAAGAACCACAATGCTCATCATTAACTGGACACTGTCTTAGAGGCAGCCAAGAACCACAATGCTTACTATTAACTGGCCACCATCTTGGAATGTATCAGGAACCACAATGCTCATCATTAACTAGACACTGTCTTAGAGGCAGCCAAGAACCACCAGCTTACCATTAACTGGTTACTATCTTGGATTGTACCTTGAACCACAATTAATGCAACATTAAAAGGGTGTTTGAAAACGATGCCGGCATACTGACAAGAAGTCTTGGAGGCAGCCAAGAAAAACACTGTTTACCATCAACTAGATCTTGTCTTGGATGTTTCCAATCAAGGAACCTTTGTGCCTACACTTAGCTGGCCACAATCTTGAAAGATATCAATAACCACAATACTCACCATTAACTAGACAATGTCTTGAAACTGCCAAGAAGTACAATGCTTACCGTTAACTGGCTATTTTCGAAGACGATACCGAGAGCCACAATACTCACTTCTATAACTAGACATCCTCTTTGAAGCTGTCAAGAACCACAATGCTCACCATTAACTGGTCACTGTCATGGAATCTATCAAGAAGCACAATGCTCATCATTAACTGGTCACTGTCGTGGAATCTATCAAGAACTACAATACTCACCATTAACTAGACATCGTCTTGGAGGAAACCAAAAATCACAATGTTTACTATTAACTGGCCACTGTCTTGGAATCTATCAAGTTCCACAATGCTCACCATTAACTGGCCACTGTCTTGGAATCTATCAAGTTCCACAATACTCACCATTAACTAGACATCGTCTTGAAGGAAACCAAAAATTGCAATGCTTACCATTAAGTGGCCATCATCTGGGACACTATCAAATACCACAATACATACCATTGTACTTACCTTCAACTGGACCACCATTTTGAAGCACAAGGTACCAAGAAGCACACTATTTGCCATTTTACCAGCCATTTCCCTGGAACCACAACACTCACCATGAGGTAGACCTTGTTCTGGAGGCTGTCAGGAATCATTATACCTACCAGTACATGTAACTGCATTGTAGACCTCGTCTTGGAGGATTTCAATAACCACTAGGTCTAGAATGTCCACTGTCTTGAAAGCTTCTAGTAACAAAAATGCTTACCATTAACTGGACATAGTAGTCAAGAGCCAGGAACTATTAAAATACTGACCATTATTAGCCAGACCTCATCTTGGAAGCTGCCAGAAACTACAATGCTTGATAAACTGAGCTGTCCATTGCCTTAAAAGCTGTCAGTGAACTTACTATTTAATCAACTGGTTTGAAGTGACGAGGAACCAGAATGCTTACCTCAGCGAGACATTGGTTCAGAAGCAACCAAGAGGCATAGACATTTTCTTGGATTCTTCAATAACCACATTGCTTACTATTAACTGGACATTGCCTCAGAGTTGACCAAGAACTACAGTGCTTAACAATAGTTATCATTGTGAAGATTAGCAACTTATATTCTGTCTTTGAAGCTAATTATGTCCTGAAGGCTACCAATAACCGCTGTGTTCATCGCTAACTGGAACCAAAGTGTGTATCAGCAACTAGACATTGTGAGTTAAACAAATCTTGAAGGCTACCATGAACCACAACCTTACCAGTAAGGGACCATTCAACAATTTAGCAAAGCACAGGTTTTGATGTTGGTGGGGAGGGGGGAGGGATGTTGAAAGACTTCAGGGTAGTTAGAAAATTGGTCCAGTTCTGGCTAAAGTTACATTCAACAATTTTGCGTTCTCCCAGTAGACATTGGCTTGCATGCAGCCAGGGACCATAATGCTTAGCATGATCCATTGTCATGGCTTGATGGGGGTCAACAATCAAAATACTGACCACTAGCTGGATTGTACATTGCCTTAGAGATTGTCAAGAAAGATAGTGAATGCTTACCAGGAACGGGACAGGCCCAAAACATAATGCTTCTAAGAAGCATGCTGCTTTACCATGTGCTGGACTGGACTTGAATACCTTGGAGGCTGCCCGAGACCTGCTAAGTTCACCTGGACTTATCTTGGAGGCTGCCCGGAACGGGCTAAGTTCAATTGGACTTACCTTGGAGGCTGCCCAGAACCTGCTAAGTTCGTCTATTCATCTTCACCAAAGTGCCATTCCATTGTGCCATATTATAAAAAATTGCAATCATTATTATATTCTTCCAACAAATTTTCTATTTAGTTGATACTCTCATTAGTTTCACCGCCATCTCCATATTTCCATTCAGATATTCTTCATTCATTGTCCATGGTCCTTGTGAGATTTTTTAATGAGTTTTAAGGATAAATTTAATTCCTCTACATGCAGGGTAAAAGGAAATGCTGCTAACATTCATGTGATTATAGATAATTGACGGAAATCAAGTTGGAACATCTTTATTTTTATATGCTAATCTATTTTGGCTATCCAGGTTTACATGCATACACCATGTACAAATATTGTTAGTTGTTTATGAATGTGCGCTGAAATTAATCAATAAGTGCTAACTTTTATATTTATTTTGTAGTGATTTTTGTCAAATGTGAATTTCTTGTGTCTAACAAACAGGTGGCCAATGCTTTAAACCCCCTCATAGCCAAGCTGTTTAGATTTTGAGGACTTTTGAAACATTTTATTATCATTTACACATTGCACTTTATAAGCTATAATCCAATGTTGTACTTTTTTGCACAAATTGGTTTCACAGCATCAATACTAGTAGCATTAATTATACGCTAAATTTCCATGGTGGTTAAAACAGTGAACAGACAGTAAGTGGCTGTGGCACACTCCGGGCCAGGCTTTGGTGTAAGACCTCCCAATGAAATATCCCGAACAAAAGACTGACAATACAACTTGCAGCAGATCCTCTGTTAATTGTATTTTGTGAGTCTTAGACCAAATTGTTGCTTCACTCTAGTACTGCTAGTGCTATGATACCATTACGAAGTAGTCATTCACCACTATGGCACCATACGGCTGTGTATCAGTACAAACTGTTTTCACCATTAAGGAATTTTTTGTGTCTATTTGATTCTCAATATATCATTTTGTGCATGTATTTGGTTGTCTCGATATGTCCTTATACTGATATCAGTACGGTACTGGTGATTTTGTATACATCTAGGTATACATTATAGCATTTGTGTTTTTATCAAAGTAAATTGATTGTTTTAAGGTTATGTGCCATTCACTTTTTGTGTTTATCTAAATGCGTTGAAATCTATTTTGATTTTTCACTGATTTTTTGCATGAATAGCTTTATTTTGTTTAATAGAAGGGGAAAATATGTAGTTTTCTCCTTGAAAATGTATCTATGTTTACATTATATATTTGTAAGACACCAATTTAAAAACAATTATACTCAGTTGATGTGTTGAAAAACTTATAATGATAAGGTTAAACTCCATCTAATCAAATAATCACAAGGATTGTTTCAATTCCTTGTAGACTAGCCAGTGTTGACATTTATTAGATTAGAAGTTATGAACTTTACATAATTCTTTGCTTTCCTGAACATCTTGCCAACTATTTGCTGGAAATGTATCTGATGTTATGTATCTGTTTTTGCTTTACATTGGTTCCTTTTCATTCCAGGTGTTCAGTCTGGTCTTGCCATACTAATATTTGTCTTTGTTCTGTCACTTATTCATAAAAAAACGAAGATAATCATTCTAATGATGTATTTACTTATACATGTATGTACTTATAGGTATTATTTGTACCTATGATTGGAGTCTTTTTGCTTAGCTAACAGTTATTTTATCTAGTTTCTGGGAATTGTCAAGGTTTTTTACCCCTCGGCCAACTTTGGCCTAGGGGTATTGTCGTCATCATGTACGTACGTCCGTACGTCTGTCCGTCCGTTACCGCGATATCTACAGAACCGTTTCATGCATGGCAACCAAACTTGTTACATCTATTTATCTTCACGTAAATCAGAAGCCTATCGAAAATGAGTCATCTCGGACAATATTTTGCAGAGTTATGCCCCTTTTTACAAATAAAAATCCATTTATGATTTGTTATTGTGATAATTTCAGAACCGTTTCATATACAACATCCTAACTTGATACAGTTGTTTCTCTTGACCTGAACTAGATGCCTATCGAAAATGAGTCGTGTCAGAAAGTATTTTGCAGAGTTATGCCCCTTGTCTAATAAAATCCACTAATTCCTATGTTAAGTTTGCATATAATTTCTATATCATGTTTGTATACTATCACATTTATTTATTGATTGGATGACTGATTTATTGATTTATTCTCTTACACAATGCGAAGAATGCCTGCAAATCTGTTTTGAAAATGACACTAGATGCCTATCGAAAATGAGTCGTGTCAGAAAGTATTTTGCAGAGTTATGCCCCTTGTCTAACAAAATCCACTAATTCCTATGTTAAGTTTGCATATTATTTCTATGTCATGTTAGTATACTATCACATTTATTTATTGATTGGATGACTGATTTATTGATTTATTCTCTTAGACAATGCGAAGAATGCTTGCAAATCTGTTTTGAAAATGACATACATGTGCCATTAAACAGTTCGTTCATTGAAGTTATTGATCTTTTTCCATTAAAGTTCCATTAACAGTTATTCATCCCTCCCAAAAAATGGACTGCTAACCATTCCCCCACCTGATTGATCTTATTCTACTAATATGATTCACTCATCTTGTTCCACTAACAAGTTTTTTTATCAGTAATTATAATAAACAAAATTTATTCACAACATTATTTGTAGTTTTACTTTTTTGTTTTGCTAACAACCTAACCTAACAACACTTTTTAGTTGCCACACGTCATTTTATATCCCCATCGCTTAAATGTTTCCCCAAATTTGGCTCTCTTCTAATGATTTCCATTTCAGCAATTTTGGTTGTGTTTACCAAGATATGACAAACGTATATCTATAGTGTATGTATTTATTCCAGAAACAAATTAATTTAAGGGGAGAAAACTATTTTTTTTTTCAAAGAAAGTACACTTACAATACCAGGGGTGAATATTTCTTCCCACAAGCCAATCAATTGGTAGAGACACCCTTACATTATAATAGCTGGGGTTCAGAGCCGAGGGGTTTCGATAGCGCAGCTTCATGTTTCTATAATGAGCTAAAGTATTTTCCTTAAATTCCTAATATTTCCTTCATTCTTGACCAAGGTTATGTACTATTTTTGACCAAGGTTAAGTATCATTCTTGATCAAGGTTACAGGCATCACTTATTTTCACTATTTAGTTATCACAATCCTATGATGAGTGCTGAAACTCAATGTGAATTTTAGAAAAAAATGTCATAAACTACAACAATTGTATAAGACCTAGTGCTATTTTAAATACTCTACCAGTGTTATGACTTTATATACAAAGTTGAAGTTTTGTTAGAATATTGTAAACCTATGGATAGAGAACTACCTCTCTGAACTGGGGGTAAAAAAGGTTGTTTTTGCCCAATAAACTCAAGAATATATCGAACTAAGAGACTTCCGCCTTAGGTGGCCATGGAAATTTATATTCACATCGGATGGTATTAAAAAAAAAAAATCTGCGCCCATCTAATTTGCATAATAATAGACCTTTAAGAAATGATGTTTTCATGGGTGTGCTCAATGGTTATTCGATGCACGGTTAGTATTGAAAAGTTTATATTTCAGGCCCACACTAACCGTACATCAAATAACCATAACATTTTTATTCTATATAGCACTACTTAAATTGATTATCAACAAACATTTGAACGGAAGGTTGAAAGATATTGTAAAATTTTGCTACCTATGTCCTCCTTTGCCATGTTTGTTGAAAGTTTCCCACCCCCCCTTGCCTGTCAAATGGCAACCTGTCAATATCAATTGATGAATGGATGTGGTCTCTTATTGGGGAGTGATTCTGCTACCTGAGACAGCATTGATATTTGTGTTGCTTTGTTAATCGATTTCATGATGGAAACAATAATTAAACCCGAGATTCCATATTGTTATTTATTTGTTTGTTCGATTGTATGAAGGCAGATATGCCATTTAGACCATTCCTCACCCGCTTATAAAATGGGATCTCCCAAATGAACACCTGTGTTTGTCATGACATGGCGCATGTGGATTTCACACAAGCAGATTAAAACATTCGGTATGCAGGATATAATATGCACAACTATTGTAGAATGAAAATTAGACTGTGAACACTTTCCTCGAAAAATCATATGTTACAACATGTAGCAATATATAAGCGAAGTCGCCTGAAGATTTTGGAGTGTTACCATGAATAAATCAAAAGTTATTAAGCAAAAATGACATTTTTTACCTCTATTCGAGAGAGAGAGTTCTCTCTGACGTGGTTGATTTGTTGGGAATGTTGTCTTCATATACTGAAGGTTTTAAAGAAATACTCCTGCTGTGTTAGCATATATATATACTACAACATATAGTTTTGTGAATTTCCTGCTTCAATATACTACAACATATATATATATGAGGGCTTCGCATTGCCATTGTAATTTTAGACTTCACAAAGTCAAAGGGCTGTGATTGGGACAGATCTAATTGTGTGTGCCATGTTTAATCGGCTCGTTTAATCATACCCTCCAATGATGCCATCAAGTGGATGTTATATGCACTGTCAGCAAACATTTGCAACACTCGAACGCGTAAACCGTTCATCTCGGACTGATTTTGAGGTTGTTGGAATAATGTTCCTATGGAATCTATCAACTGGTCCGTTTTGAATAATAATGAAAAGAAAAAGGTACACAAAATTCTACAACGCTAAGTATCTCAACAATCGAACTAAGTGGTTGGACGATCCTGAACACACATTGACGTCCAAATCAGAACACCATCAGAACACCATATTGTGTCAAAAACTGAACACAAGAGCGCATATATAAACACGCGTGTTCACAACTGATCACCTTGTTTGAACACCAATTTTCGCAAATGAACACCTATTCTGTTACACTTTTGGAACACTAGCGTCGGCATGGATATGTAACAGTCTTTATCATTTATGCACAAGTGTTAAACTTCAGAATGAAAGAGATTCAATATCTAACACTAGGCGATATTGTGGACAATTTATTTTGTTGTTTTTATTGAAGACGACCTAGTTGATGAGCTTGATAACGCTTCGGTGACCTAAATAAATTTCGTTTCATACTAGTTTTCGAATTTGAACACTTTTACACAGTCAAAAGGCTTAACAAGTAGTGTGCATTTCAGTTTTCAGGATATATGTGAGCGTGTCGTGGCCGAAGTAGTTAGAGTGTTGGACTCTGACCCGGAGTGCTACAAATGGCGTGGGTTCGCCCCTCGCCATGCAGTGACCGCTTATATATACTCCCATATTCACAAGGCGCTGGACTGATTCGATGTCCAGGGTAAAAAGGACAGGTGTCTTTCAGTGACCGCTATATAAATCCACTCACAGTAGTACATCGCATACACCACTAGGAAGCTCACACGGTTAGACTATTACAGCACTTTCAGGATAGTAGTTCGTCCAATTGTAGAATTGTATAAATGTTCACTTCACAGCACGATAGTTGAGCTATAAATGTTGAGTGGTTCCAATTGATTGTATATTAATATGTACTCCTATACGGAGGTGGATCTATCAACTGAACTGAACTATGCCACTTTTTTCACAAGGGGAAGTACGTTCCGTTTGAACACTAGCATCATTCAGAATATTACTAAGTCCTATCTTTATGAGCCGCACGTAATATCGGTAAACTACCACCCGCTTATTATGTCTCCCCCAACTATGTTGGGGGGAGACATCTAGTGTTTGTGCTGTCTGTCTGGTTGGTTGGATGGATTGATGGATGGATGTCTGTCCGTCCCCTTGCCTTGTCTGCAAGATATCTTGAGAACTACTGGATGGAATTTCACCAAACTTGGATGGAAGCTTCATTGGGATAGCCCCCTCATTTGATTAGGTTGGTGTGTGTGCATGCATTCATCCGTGTCCGGTGTCCATCCGTCCATCTGCTTGTACATGTATATACAGGCCTTGTCTGCAAGATATCTTGAGAACTACTGGATGGAATTTCACCAAACTTGAATGGAAGCTTCATTGGAATAGCTCCCTCATTTGATCAGGTTTTGGTGTATGTGTGCATTTATCCATGTCCATCGTCCGTCCATCTAATTGTTCATTTATATACAGACCTTGTCGGCAAGATATCTGGAGAACTACTCAACGGAATTTCACCAAACTTGGATGGAAGCTTCATTGGGATAGCCCCTCATCTGATTAGGTTTTGGTGTGTGTGTTCCTTCATGTCCATCCGTCCGTCCATCTACTTGTACATGTATATATAAGCCTTGTCTGCAAGATCTGGAGAACTATCCCACGGAATTTCGCCAAACTTGGGTGGAAGCTTCATTGCAATGGGCTCATCTGATTAGGTTTCGGTATGCATGCATGCGTTCATCTGGGTATGTTGTCTGTCTGCCTGCCCATCTACTTATACATGTATAGACAGGCCTTGTCTGTAAGATTAATATATCTGGAGAACTACTGGACAGAATTTTCCCAAACTTGGATGGAAGCTTCATGGCCTCTGGTGAACTTCACCAGACTTTATTGGAATGGCCTCCGCATCTTATTATGTTTTGGTGTGCGCTCTTGTTTGGTGTTCATCTGTCTGTCTACTTGTACATGTATAGACAAGCCTTGTCTGTAAAATATCTGAAGAACTACTGGATGGAATTTCCCCAAACTTGGATGGCAGCTTTATCGTGATGGCCTCCTCATCTGATTAGGTTTTGGTTTGTTTGCGTGCATCCATCTGTTTCTGATGTCTAGCTTTGTTACATGTATGTACAGGACTACTCTTGTCTACAAGATATGTGGAGAACTACTGGATGAAATTTCACCAAACTTGGATGGAAGCTTCATTGAAATGGCCTTATGATCTAATTAGGTTTTGGTGTGAGCTAGTGCTTGCGTGGGTCCATGCAAAATGTGCTTATCTGTCTGTCCAATTTTTGTTCACTCCATATCTTGAAAACTACTGAAGGCATATGCATGAGACTTCTATACGGTACAGCATGTATACTATTAGGTGTGGCTCTTGTATGTTTTGCATCTTTCCTTTAATGTGATCGGTTTCGAAATAGTTGATGCTTCACAATTACATGTATTTCACATTGGTTGGACGCTGTAGATGTCGGCAATCCACTCATTGCTATATAAATCCCGACTCCTCACTGGGTTACCGCAACAATGAAAATCGCCTCTTTGTAATTAATATTTTTAGATGCGCAGCTTTGTTTAGGATACTTATTGCTACATTCATTTTATAGCACTTTCCCTTAAATTATGTGCCCATCCAAGGCAAGGTGGGAGGTTGGGGGAGACGTATGTTTTTGCTTAAAAAAAACAACCAGCATAGGCTTCATGCCGGAGCGGCAACTCAAGGGTCAAAGCGGAACCTCTAGTTGGATATAGTATTGGAATATCAGTCGTTATACAGCGATAAGATACGATTGTCAGATCCGATCTTCAGTAGCCACTGACAAGCCATAAATAATTTCCGCACATTTCACAAGATAATATTAGTCCCAAAATCGAAACAGGCATGACAGAAAAATATAAGCTATTTTTTGGGGAGAGAAATAAACCCTCTACAACAGTTTCCCCCAATAAATGAAGCGTACAAACCGCTTCTCTCTTGCAGGAAACTAGCCTATGTTTATGTATACTATGATTGTCTTTTTGAATTTGGTGCTAATACTGTTATATGGATATGGAATAGGTCTTTGGATTATGGACGCGGATATTCTTTACTGGAAGACGGCTGAATTATGGATGACGGACTCGCCCTACTGAATCGGCAAGTATGATGGTAGGTAAACACCGCCGGTCACGTGTCAAATCACAGTCAATGGTAGGTTTTTCGGTGCTTTCGTTGTCAAGCGTGGGCGTGTGTCGGACCAGACGACGGTGACCACAGCCGAAAATGAACGATTTTCAGCATATCGATGACAGGTATGGTTACTGGCGTCCAGTCATTTTTTGATGGAGAGATATCGTACTATATTGTCACCAAATGTAGGGTTATTACTATTTCAAGTTCACAATTTTTTTTAACATTTTTGCGGCGAGAGGTGTTTTTAGGTGTTGGTGGACAGTCCATGGTAGTTATTAGCATCGAATTATAGTGTGAGGAAATGAGCACAAAATGAACACGTGGGAACTTACTACCTGCCTCATGTATCACTGACTCATTCATCTCTCGATTCCTTTCACTTGTGTGTGTTTAAGAGGAATATGAACCATTAAAAGTTTATTCTCTGTCTGTCTGATATTACGACAGTCCATGGTATCATCATCGGACCGATCGACAGTCCATGGTAGGTCAAAATATGGACCTACAAGTAGGGTATGACGGTTGTAGGTATATAGTTAAATACGTCTGCTCTGGTATGACGGTTGTAGGTATATAGTTATCTATACGTCTGCTCTGGTATGACGGTTGGATTGAAATGGTTATGATAAATCCTCTCTATAGATTGATCTGACGTCGTGAGAAAACATGGCGGTCGTAAAGGCGATTCTGACTGGTCGAGTGATTGGATTATATTTTTGAATCTGTTTCCACCTCTTTGACAGGCCCATAATGTATTGCTGTGTACTTTTATTGTATACACTTCTTGACTGGTTCGGATTGGTTGAAAAAAATGGATCTACAGCCGAGAAATGTTCACTTTCAACACAGGAGCCGCCGTCCTGTTGAACTCGAGAAGCATGGGCGACAACTCTCGTTCTTCCATCTTCGCACAGTCGTCCTTTGAAACTATCCGTAGAGGCCGGGGAATGTCCGAGTAACTCTCCATTCATTAAAAATAATGGAGCCGAGGCCCCGACCCACCCACTCACAAAGGCCATGGTTTTAACGCCGATACTAGTTTAACTGTCAAAGCAGTACATGTTGTCATGACGATGATGTCACGATAATGTGTCATTTAAGAAGACATGAAGTTAACATTGTAAATGATGAACTCTGAATTACGCTCGCTGATTCTGCCTGGTGCGCTTGGTCTTACATGCAGGACATTGTGCATATGACAGTAACTCGAACTGTTTATGGTTGAAGATCGACAGATTAGTCGTTTCCGACCTGGTGTGATTCCACCTCGATCATTCATGCCTATGGGATGGGAGACAACCCCGTTCGAACTCTCAACTCATAATATGCAAATCACTCATCCCATCACTAAAGTGATGTGTTTATCTGCCATGTATATAAACGTTTCACAAGCATACTATCATAGAGGAACACGAGTCCCTCATAGCTTAGTATGTTTCTCTTGAAGCTAGTACAGGCTCTAGCTACCTTAACTCTCCATTCCGTAGAAAGCCAAGTTCGAGCAACTCTCCATTCCTTAAAAATAATGGAGCTTTGGGACAATAGAGTGACGTGACAAGTGTGCTTTAAAGGGATGTATTGATTACAATTATGTAGGACGAGTGCGAGGTGGGGTGCTCTTGTAAAGTATCAACCCGGTCTATCTGCCATCGGGTGAGGTGTTCTTCTGAAAGAACACCGGAGCACATGCAAAGTCCATTGTCAACCGGGTGATTCCAGAAAAAGAATCCCTCGTGTGTAATGTTCTAAGTCCCTAGCCGCATCCGGTCAGGTCCGGGTTTTGTATGACACATTACCGGAACTGGAATAAACGAGGGAGAGTTGTTGTAGGTTACACACCACTAAATGATTCTTGTACCGAGGATTATCCCGGAGACCGGCCACAGCGATTGGACCATATTTATTCCGGAAATGAATTGTTTTGTGTAATACTTTTTGTTTATCTCTCTACAATAGTTGGTCTTCATAACTAAGAAGTTTCTTGGTCACTTTGAAAATAAAAAATAAATTTCCGGATATTTTCATTACACATCCCCTGCCGTCGCCATGGGGGTGTTTATTCTATGGCATATCTTCCTCCAGCTATAGCTCGGAAAAATGGTACATAAGGTCACCTCAATTTTCATATGTTTGGAGGCAGAAGCCAGGCTTTCTGACGATATATGTTATTAGTCGTCGGGAAATATTGGGAATAGGGTTTTTTGGACATGTTCCAGGCCAATTCATTACATAAATAGTAAGGTGATCATTTGGTGGTGTGCAACCTGAAGAGCAATCTGCAAGTTTTGTTAATTTCAAGAAAATCTCACGATAACTTTTCCATAATCACTCCAGACCATAGAGGTATGCGACCAGAAATCCGAGAAACAGATTTCTGAAGATACGTAACCCAGATTTTGGCGATTATTGATTTTTGACTGTCACCTGACCAAACCAGCGCTGATGAACGTTATAGTTATCGATATGAGAAGCCAGAATACATGCATGTTGAAGGGACTTTCACGTCCCTAGATACTGATTGATGCAGTTCAGATCTACAAAGATCACTTCCGACAGCCTGTCACTTCATATAAACCATTCTCATCCTGTTTGTATCTAGGACGATCCGGAACATAGCCCCCCCCCCGCAACTTTCTTCCACCACACAGCCCCTCCACTCCAGTTAGCAGAGTGGCATTAATCAACAAGCCTATACTGCCGTCTCTGTTGCACCGCCCTATTGTCTCCTATTTGGATGTCTCATTAAAGATGAATGCCGTCTCTTCCAAATATTATCCCCACCCCGCTCATAATGGGGGTGGGGTGATATACTGGTATATATTCTTCAGCCTGGTGTATATTAAAGTATACTGAAGACACTGAATGCCCAAAGCAAAGAAGAAACACAGAAAGTTAAGGTTTGAAGATTTTATATTGTATTAAATTGAATAATATTTCCCTCTTTTCATAATAAAATATACATACTTGAAGCACTACAGAGATGTAAGCAATCGTTACATTTTCTCCTATTAACTATGGAACCTGTAGGTATCCAATCATGATATTTTTACACATATATATCATGGGCGTCGCTAGGATTTTTCAAAGGGGGGTCGATTATCATAGCACTTTAGGCGAGGGTCCAGGGGCCGCCTAGGCCCCGGAAGCTCCGGGGTCCTAGATCGCCGGTGAGGCGTTCTAAGCGTTTTCCCGGAATTAAATCTGAACATATAATGTATGCAGATTTAGGGTTATATTATACAGCTCTGAGACCTTAGATGGCCTGAGATGCATTCTGAGCGATTTCCAACAATTAAACTAACAAGTCATTTGTCAAATATCAGTATTATATTTTATTCTCTTGTCATCTTGAAAACACAATAATAACGCTTTGGGCCTATATACCTCGTAGGCTAACCCAGTGGCGTCGGAACGTAATTGAAAGTGGGGGACCACTATCACAGCCCAACAGGCGGGGGTCCAGGGGCCGCCTAGGCCCCGGAAGCTCTGGGGTCCTTAACCCGTAGATCAGATCTCCGCGTGACACACGGAATCTACGCGTAAACTCCGTGTAGTTGATTTCCGCATGGCTCCGCATTGGCCACGCGGAATCATGCGGAGTATTGGGACGATTCAACACGGAATCTACGTGTAGAAAACTCCGCATGACACGGAGGAACGCGGAGGAACACGGAAACTGAGAAATGACTGAAATATGCATATTGACACGGAGAAAACTCCAAATGATGCGGAGTCACACGGAGTTATCTCCGTGTGGAACACGGAAACTGAAAAATGACAGAATTATGCATATTGCACAGCCCTTATTAAAATACAAGCCTTCTGGTGACTAGTTGCAGCAATATCTTTTCCTATGCAAATTAGGTTGCTGCAATAGCGGCAATATTGCTGCAACAAGTCGCCACAAGCTAAAATTGCAGCAGCATTCCAGTCAAGCATGTTGCTGCAATATTGCATGTACATATGTGATTGACATCCGAAAATCACAAAAATGTGCAAATATTTAAGTTTGTAACCCAACCAAGTATAATAACATCTCTCACGAGTCCTGCCTGGGTGCCTGGTTTACGAGGACGAATGGAAAGAAGATATTGGGGTGATGCACTGGCACAGCTCCTCAGATAGCTCACATATAATCACAAACACAAGTTAATTTGTTAGGTTTTGAATATGAAGAACAAGACAAGAAGGTGATATGAATTATATTTAATTTGGTATTTTATTATTAAGGCTTGAAATATCACTATTATAAACTTGAGTGGCATAATCGACTCAGCATGGTATTGTATATTTTCCTACCTGTTATCCAGAGTCCTAAACAAGAGACGGTATGTAAATACTTAGGAGGTGTGGGGCTTTTCAAAATTTATTGCACTGTCTGGCCCTGGCAATATATTTAATTAGATATATGAAACTCCAATGCATAATAGGAGCAAACTCTCTCATGATCTGGGAAGACTATCAATTTCTTTAAATTGTGAATAGTTAACACACTTTAGCATGTTCAGTGACATAACCATGTCACGATTTTATAAAAAAATCTTTCATCTAGGCATCCAATAATATTTCGTCAACACTCGGTTCACTGAAAGGATTGATCCATGCCTTGTAAACGTGTTTTTTTCCAGCAAATTCCAGCACAGTGCTACTTCTTTGAAAATTATGGATCGACAGTATGTCTTGTGTCACAACTCCAACCTGGGCAGGGGTGTCCAGTGTGCCTCTTCATGCTGTTCTTCCGAAATTCCCCAATATCAGTTCCACAATCAGTACACCGATATAGGCCTAGTACCTGAAAATAAAATGCAAACAAATAAAATCAAATATAAAATTAATATTTTGACGTTTTTGCCCATATTTCGGATATAAATTTTTACACAAATGAATCTTTTGGATATTAAACAATTATTGAAATTAATAGTTTATCAAGGATCACAATTTTGCTTTTCTGAATTTCTTGGTGAAGTTGCCACACATGCCATAGTTGTACAGTGTCCTCTTTTGAGCAGAATTTGTTGTGGAAATGTCAGGAACGAACGAGCATGTTCAGGTGGTGGTTTAACATTTTTCAACTTAACAAACACAGTCACAGGTTTAATTAAACTTGGTTGTTTTTTGAACTTCAATGAGTAACATGAAAGACAACCACGGAACATCACAGTGAACAATCTTACCAGATGTGTTGTTGTTGTCGAATGTCGTCGGACGCACATCAGCCCGGCGGCCTTTGGGGTAGAGTATTCGGACATATGATTCACACGTCATCATCAAATGGCAGTAAGAGTGTTGCCCAAACGTTTGTCAGACTACCAAGTGTATAATTAAAAGCATCCATTTACGACATACTGGTTGAACCAGAACTGGACAGAAGTACAACGAACACCCGCCAACAACTTTTGTTTTGAAACAGCGAAATTTGGCGCTATTCTTGCAGGGGAAATTCATTCAGTATCATCACTCAGGCGGATGGTAGAGTCTGTTGTTATTGTGTCTGTTTTGGATGTACCGACCGACGAATCATGTTGTTGTTCAATGACAAGAATATCATTTTAGTTGTTTTGAATTAGCGTCTGCTCTCTCTCTCTCTCTTCCCGCGACTTCCCCCAACCTCTCAATGCTACGCGCCAAAAATAAACGGCTCGAGAAGGGCTTACTGTATTCTACGAAACGAAACGGGCGAAGTGTATGTATAAAAACTCGGACTTCAACCTAAAATCGGATCTCTGGATCAATTATTTTTCTTTCATGAGAATACTACCAATTCTCACTTAGAATACTGAACTGTCTGAAGAATAAAATAATTCTTGTCGTTTGTAAGGGCAGTAATTAGTCTTAATTAAACTTGTCACGATACTTCTAATTTTGGAGTCCGCTTCCGGATTTTTGGAGTTTCGATTCCGAATTTTTTGCAAATCGGCAATTCATCTGGCCTTTGCTAGGGTTCAGTTTTCGTGGATTCATATTTGCGTGAACTCTGTAACTAAACTGATCAAGTCTATGTTGTCTAAAAAGTATCACTGCGAAAGCAAAGACTCAGAAGAAAGAAATATTTGAATACTTGGGCTACATCAATGTTTAAAACTGCTGCTGATTTCACAAGACTCTAAAACTCCCGCGACTTTGAATGGAAATCCAAATGTTGAATACAACAACAACAACAACATGCCGAATATCCGTCCCATGTTAGAAACTGTGGATAGTTTTGTTTCCTTTAACTTATTCCAGTTTAACTTAAGGACTGTTTCTTTTGCAAAAGCCATGTGACAGAGGTCTGGTGTAATAATTTTATTAATTTGATTTATTTAGAGTTTGCCTTTCCAAAAATAAATAAATAAACAAAAAAATAAATCACTGAGTTATTTTTTTTTTTTTACTCCAAAGAAAGGTAAGGTAATATTTTTTCAAAGGATAATCCTTAAAGTATTAATGAACTAATGAGAACAAAAGTATAACAATAGTGAGAAACGAGCATATATTTTTAGCCTTGGATACGTAGTGAAAATGATAAGTACTGATTACGGTTCATGTTAGTTTGGTGAGGTTCTGCTTGAGAAACTATAAGATAACTTTTGTTCATAAGATTTTGACTTGTATAATATGTCTATTCTTGAGAGTTGAATTAAAACAGAACTTGATTGAACTTTCATTTGTTTGTTATGTCATTTACATGTAGTGCATTTGGCTGTATTGGGGAATGCTGTATTTGATGCCATTGAAATTGTGCTCTCTTATATGTAGTACATTATCTTACATTGCTATGTCCAATACGGCCTGGACCTGTATAAATGTATATCCTATTATTGAAAAATAATCTTAGTCCAATCCATGTCAAAAATAATCAAAGTCCACAAACTCCGTGTCCTTCCGTGTCAACACGGAGAATCTCCGTGTGGATATATTCAGCTTACACGGAAATTTTGCAGTTCCGTGTTGTTCCGTGTAAATTCCGTGTAGCTCCGTGTGAATGCGGAGATTTGAGCTACGGGAAGATAGCCGGAGATGCGTTCTGAACGTTTTTCCGGAAATAAAACTGATCATACTGCATGCACATTTATGATTCTATTTTCACGATTTTTTTTCGCAATTATAAGCATGCATCGATATTGAAAACATCGCACCTCATGCCTTCATCCATTTGACGTTCTAGTTATATTTAAAACATACAAAACGATGACTTATAGTTCTTTGGAGGGAAATCAATATGCCTACAGATACGATACATTCACACAAAGATAAAACAAGGAAATCCTCACAGCCCAACAGGCGAGGGTCCACGAGCCGTTTAGGCCCCGGAAGCTCCGAAGTTCCAGATCTCCAGAGATGCGTTCTAAGAGTTTTCCCAGAAATAAATTCGAACGTAATGTATGCAGATTTATGGTTCTATTTTCACGTATGTTTCGCATTCATAAGCGCTCATCGACATTGAAAAAATCACACTTCATGCCTGAATCCATTTGACTGTTTAGTTATATTTATCACATAAAAAGAACACATAAAAAACCGATGAGCTTTACATCATGGAACATTAGAACCAATATGATAGCGATTCATTTACACAAAGCTAAAATGAGCGATCGTCACAGCCTGACAGGCGAGGGTCCAGGGGCCGCCTAGGCCCCGGAAGCTCCGGGGTCTCCGGTTGCCGGAGATGCGTTTTACCCGTTTTCCCGGAAACAAATCTGAACACAATGTATATAGATTTATGGTTCTATTTTCACATTTGTTTCGCATAAACCCGCATCGATATTGAAGAATATGCCGGACTCCATTTGACTACCTGGTTTGACACAAACAAAACGGGAATATAACACACCCCTACACGTCCTGGCATTATATCTGTAATTTTTATGTGGGGACATGGTCAGTTAGGGATGTTGAAAAGTGGGTGGCCAAAAGATATTCGGGCCCCCTAAATCAAAAGTGAGGGTCCGCTTCCGACGCCACTGTAACCATGTTAAAATGATTAAAACTAAACATCATCAGATCACTTTCCTATCCATATGTCAATATGTCATTTCATGACTGTGAACATTAAACTTTTGCTGAAAATATCACAATAATATTGTGTAGAATATCAAACTGTGTATCATGGACTATATCTCGTGGCCATGGTGAAATACTGACTAGAAAAAAAATTAAACTGATATATTTTCCGGAAATCAAGTATCACGAATGTAGTATAGCCTTCAGTAAAGCTTATACATATACAGCGAAATTTCAGTTTATTGCCCGTTTTGCACTTCGCCAACGGTAGACCGAGGCTGCCGATGCTTCATTATCAAATCCACACGCATCGAGCAGAAGGAAAAAAACACACGAGTTAGTGTTAATGATTAATTGAATAGTAAATTCGCCTGCTTTATCCGTCGAGGGTTCCCCTGCAGTATCCGTCAAGGGTGGAGTCTCATGACCAGAGCTACAGCTCTTTCATAATCCACTTTATTACCATAAAACGGAAAGTCGTGGTAAACCCATTGTTGAGCGAACTGACGCGTCACTACTGGAATGGAGCATGCTTACGTGCCTGGAAACGGACATTTTTTATTTCTTTCTTTTCCCTTTTGCTTTCTTTGTTTTGTTTTGGTTTTCTCTGTTTTGGTTTTGTTTTGTTTTTTTTTGCTTTTTCTTCTGGGTTTTTTTGGCGCGTCCAAGGGGGGGTCGTTCGCACCGGACGACCCCCCCCCTAGCGACGCCCCTGTATATACATCAATCAATGATTACACTGAAGAAGTTTTATTGATTTCTGCCTAACTTTGCAAACTTGTAGGTTACACACCACTAAATGATTCTTGTACCGAGGATTATCCCGGAGAATAGAAGACCGGCCACAGCGATTGGACCATATTTATTCCGGAAATGAATTGTTTTGTGTAATACTTTTTGTTTATCTCCCTACAATAGTTGGTCTTCATAACTAAGAAGTTTCTTGGTCACTTTGAAAATAAAAAATAAATTTCCGGAAATTTTCATTACACATCCCCTGCCGTCGCCATGGGGGGTGTTTATTCTATGGCATATCTTCCTCCAGCTATAGCTCGGAAAAATGGTACATAAGGTCACCTCAATTTTCGATATGTTAGGAGGCAGAAGGCAGGCTTTCTGACGATATATGCTATTAGTCGTCGGGAAATATTGGGAATAGGGTTTTTTGGACATGTTCCAGGCCAATTCATTACATAAATAGTAAGGTGATCATTTGGTGGTGTGCAACCTACAGACGACCAAAGTACGTTTGTCAAGTTATTTGTCAGCTCTCGTAAATGACACCTGACGTGTCATCAAGACATCACATTGGCGACGAGTCGGATCAAACAACATTACGGTGAAACAACGCACTGTTATAAACGATCTACGCCCTATCTCGAACATTTTTTTGATGCAAACGACGTCAAAAACATTTTCAACCTCGTGTACTGGTGAACTCGCTGACCTCACAGCATGGCTACAGCATTACCTCAGTTTCCCGCTTTCACCATTTCGGACGAAGCTGGTGGAGTTCAGTTAGGTGCAGGATTGGCTTTTTTTTTAGATACTTTTCAAATTTTCTATGCTTTAACATGGTGCTATATAGCATACTTGGCAATATTGTGCAGATACTTTTGCTAAACTCCGCAGTAGGCAGAAAGTGGATTACTTTAATAGCATCTATTTCAATATTTAGCACTTTTATAATCTAGTCTAATTAGAATATATTCGCATAAAAATATCTAACACCGTGTAGGAGAAAGGACAATATATTCAATATTTAGCACCTTTATAATATTATCTAATTAGAATAGATTCGCATGTAAATATGTAGCTGGCGTCTGAGAACAGACAATATATTGAATATTTAGCACTTTGATAATATCAACTAATTAGAAGAGATTCGCTGTTAAATATCTAGCTGGCGTCCGAGAAAGACAATATATTCAATATTTAGCAACTTTATAATATCATCTAATTAGAAAAGATTCGCACTTGAATATGTAGCTGGCTTCTGGGAAAACACAATATATTCAATATTTATACACGCTTAAAACTAAAGTGTTGAAACTTACTCGTAAAGTGTTGAAATAACCCTTTAAGTGTGTCCACAGGGACAACACTTAAAGAGCAGTCCCTGTGGACACACTTAAAGGGTTATTTCAACACTTAACGAGTAAGTTTCAACACTTTAGTTTTAAGCGTGTAGCAGTTTTATAATCTATACTAAATAGAAGAGATTCGCAATTAAGTTCCATATGAGACTTTTCAGAGAAAAGACAATATATTCAATATTTAGCACTTTTATAATCTAACCTAATTAGAAGAGATTCGCATTAAAATATCTGTAACACCGTGTCGGAGAAAGGACAATATATTCAATATTTAGCAGTTTTATAGTATCATCTAATTAGAATATATTCGGATTTAAACATGTAGTTGACGTTTGAGAACAGACAATATATTGAATATTTAGCACTTTGATAATATCATCTAATTAGAAGAGATTCGCAGTTAAATATCTATCTGGCGTCCGCGAAAGACAATATATTCAATATTTAGCACCTTTATAATATCATATAATTAGAAAAGATTCGCACTTAAATATGTAGCTGGCGTCTGGAAAAAGACAATATATCCAATATTTAGCACTTTTATAATCTATACTAATAGAAGCGATTCGCAGTTAAATATCCACAAGAGCCTTTTCGGGGAAAACACAATATATTCAATATTTAGCGCTTTTATAATCTACACTAAATAGAAGAGATTCGCATTAAAATATCTGTGACACCGTGTCGGAGAAAGGGCAGTTTGAGAACAGACAATATATTGAATATTTAGCACTTTGATAATATCATCTAATTAGAAGAGATTCGCAGTTAAATATCTAGCTGGCGTCCGAGAAAGACAATATATTCAATATTTAGCACCTTTACAATATCATCTAATTAGAAAAGATTCGCACTTGAATATGTAGCTGGCTTCTGGGAAAAGACAATATATTCAATATTTAGCACTTTTATAATCTATACTAAATAGAAGAGATTCGCAATTAAATTCCATATGAGACTTTTCAGAGAAAAGACAATATATTCAATATTTAGCACTTTTATAATCTAACCTAATTAGAAGAGATTCGCATTAAAATATCTGCAACACCGTGTCGGAGAAAGGACAATATATTCAATATTTAGCAGTTTTATAATATCATCTAATTAGAATATATTCGCATTTAAACATGTAGTTGACGTTTGAGAACAGACAATATATTGAATATTTAGCACTTTGATAATATCATCTAATTAGAAGAGATTCGCAGTTAAATATCTAGCTGGCGTCCGAGAAGACAATATATTCAATATTTAGCACTTTTATAATATCATCTAATTAGAAAAGATTCGCATTAAAATATCTTTAACACCGTGTCGGAGAAAGGACAATATATTCAATATTTAGCACCTTTATAATATTATCTAATTAGAATAGATTCGCACTTAAATATGTAGCTGAAGTAACAGACAATATATTTAACATTTAGCACTTTGATAATATCATCTAATTAGAAGAGATTCGCAGTTAAATATCTAACTGGCGTCCGAGAGAGACAATATATTCAATATTTAGCACTTTTATAATATCATCTAATTAGAAAAGATTCGCACTTAAATATGTAGCTGCATGGCGTCTTTGAAAGGGCAATATATTCAATATTTAGCAGTTTTATAATCTACACTAAATAGAAGAGATTCGCAGTTAAATATCCACAAGAGCCTTTTCGGACAAAAGACAATATATTCAATATTAAGCACTTTTATAATCTACTGTAATTAGAAGAGATTCGCATTAAAATATCTGTAACACCATGTCGGAGAAAAGACCATATATTCAATATTTAGCACCTTTATAATATCGTCTAATTAGAAATATAATTTGATTGTTGCAATCAAGTACCAAAGGAAGATGTTGTTTTTGGCGTTTTGTTTCTTTCGAAATTACATTGAAAGGGGCCGATTGTCTCCGAAACACCTTCAGTCATTGGGTGCATGCCAACATACAGTGTCGTTGAATGATTGGTTTGTTGTGCCAGTAACTTCTGAATACATGTCAGCTGTCTGCATCAATGAGGTTGCCTTTATATCGCCCGTTCTGTAGGCGTCCTAAAAAAGCGGCACATGCGCGTTGTTTAACCAAGAACGATAGAATAATATGTTATTGTCTGAGTGGAGTTGCACAGACCACAAATGAAAATGTACTTGCGACTGTCTTAAAAATCCTCAAATACCAGCGCATGCGCGTTGTTTAACCAGGAAGAAAGATAGAATAATCCCTGTTATTGTCAGAGGAGTTGCACAGACCAGCAAAGAAGGTGTATTTGGAACTGCCTTATATACCAGCGCATGCGCGCTGTTTAACCAGGAAGAAACATAGAATAATCCCTGTTATTGTCAGAGGAGTTGCACAGACCAGCAAAGAAGGTGTACTTGGGACTGCCTTAAACATCCTTATTCACCAGCCCATGCAAGTTTGAAAATATGTAGCATTTGTGCTAATTATACAATATATTTCTTTAAAGAGAGGCATTCGCACAATTTGGAGCTGCGATTTAGAAGAAATATTCAATATAATTTAGCATTTGTGCTAATTATACAATATATTTTGTTTCGGGAGGGGCAGTCCGACAATTTGCGTTTGCGATTTATCATAAATATTGAATATTTCTTTTGGTTGCAATTTAGAAAAAATATTCAATATTTAGCATTTGTGCTAATTATACAATATATTTTCTTTGGGAACAGGCAAGTCAAAGTGCTAACTAGCAATAATCATAGAAATTATCTTCGAAGTAGCACACCTCTTTCTAAATATCACTGATTTTAGAAATTATTTGCGAAGTAGCAGACCTGCTAAATAGCATGCGAGACAATAATAACCATTTCTGCACCTTAATGGTGGAGTTGGCGTTCGCTGAAAGAAATGGCTAAGTAGATTTAACAATTTACTCGTAGCACTGTCTGTTACTGAATTAGAACGAAAGAGAGCACTTCTTTTACATTATGTAGGAGAGGAAACTATGGACATATTTGATACTTTACCTGAAACGGGGGGTGAAAAAGATTTCACCAAAGCTGTCGATGCTCTCACTGCTTATTTTGCTCTCAAACAAAACACAGAATATGAAGTGTATAAATTCAGACAAGCTACACAACAGCCACAAGAAACTATTGATGCATTTCATACACGATTGCAACAGCTAGCTGCCACTTGTGAATTTCACTCCAAAGACCGTGAAATAAAAACTCAGATTGTGCAAACCTGTACATCCTCACGTCTTAGACGTCGCGCTCTTCGTGAAACAGACATGGACTTAGCTCAATTACTCCAAGCAGCCAGAGCTATGGAACTTTCTGAACAAGTGAGAAATGACTACATTGTAGTCAAAACCTGCGGCAGTGGCAATAATACAGTGAAAGACAAAAAAGCGGAGGTAGTGGTAATTGTAGAAAAAAGCGCCGTAATAGTTCTGATACCATATATATATATTCACTTTCCCCATTCAAAATCCGACCATTTTGACTCGGCCGTGCCGTCTATACTGAATTGACAGACGAACTCACCATGATCGCTTTGGCAATGTTTTGGTACAAGTATCGCGTATGCCAAGTTTCAAAACATTCGGTTCAGTCGTCACTTTTTGCAAATCAAAAAGGCTTTCAAATATTTGGAAATCCAAACAAATTTCGAGGATTTAGTCATAGCGCGAAAATCTCCGCTCTTCAGTCTCCCTTCTCGCTTAATTTGCCGATCAAAATGGAAAATTTATATTTCCTTCAAAGTTATTTTTCAATAAATTTAGTATCAGGTCTATCACTTCGATCTGTGAAACTACGGAATGGGATTTAAGGCTTTATCGAACTGTTTACTGAACTGATGACACTTTTCACTGTTCAAATTGAGGCCTGTTACAGTCTTGATATTCGATTAAAATAATTAATTAGGTTTCTGCATTTACGTTCGTTATCATATGCGAACTAAATTCCTTGCCACTCTTTTCCACGCAGCAAGTCAATACCAAGACATGGTTTGCTTCTTCTATATAAATGATTAACTATTTCATTCTTAGGAAATATCATCTCATTTGACATGTTCGGCCAAGCCTTTTCGAAGGTTGCTAATTTTATTAATTTCTTTTCTTTAAAACCAAATTCTGCAAACAAGAAACATTTCTAGTCAGTATCTATGGATATCTTCCTATACTCAATTCGCGAATACGTTGGTCACTAAGTCATTCCGAAGGTGATTCAAGTGCGAAGTTTCGGGGCTAGTTCACTAAACAAGGTCTGTGTGTAAGAGAATGATGTCAAATTCTCGTTATTATCTTTTGATACATCAAATTGTTGCATTCGCGAAAATGACTGCCAAGTTAAAGTCAATGCGAAAGGTATCTAAGTATCAAAATCAAACTCAAATACCCCTCCAGGAAAACAAAGGCCCTAGCTTTTGGTCACGAGGTCAACTAGATCGTTTTTATGGCCAGTATCTGCTATATATGACGTAATTCCATTCGTAAAACTGATTGACAAACTAACGTAAATTTGTATAGAACCAGTAAATTCTAGCAGAAATGGGCTCCGACTTGAGAGAATGATGTCAAATGCAATATGTTTCTGCGCATTGTCTGTTGATACACATAAGTATTGAATTTACGGAAGTGATTAATGCTATTCTAACGGGATTCTGAGTGCGGAAGAGGAAGGGAACATCAATACCAGCGAATCAAGACCCTGGCTTGCGAGAATGACGATAGGGAGGCTGTGTTCCGGAAGAGATTCATTTAAAATAGCTATTTACCAAATGTCATGCTTGTAACCGAAAGTGCACAATATAACTGCACGACTGTGAGGTATTGTTCGCGCACAGGGGTGTCTAACTCATTCAATACTACATAGTCATTTCTGTCCCTTCGAAGTGGGCTACCATTTGAAATTGTCCGGTAATGAGTGAGTCCATCTGAATCCTTTCGTCGGCAAAATAAGCATTCAAGATTCAAGATTTTATTGTACAAACACAAGTCAAAGGCAGAGTACAGCATTTTAAGAGGAATACAACAAGAGAAACAATGGAACAGTGACATGAATATTAATATTTAAATATATATGTTATATCTGAGAGATATGTTATATCTGAGTGTTACCGTTGATATTAGAACCTTGATTTTTGGCATGAAGGTACATTAGGGGACTGTTACCAGCATGTTTCGAGCTGACCTACTTTTGATGAAAATTTCTGGTGATTTTTGATTAAAATCACTGGTGAATCTAACTTGAGCCGTGCCTATCTTAATATAGGCAGGATTTCAACTGGGGGTCCAAGAGTTCAGCGTGCGTCAGAGTCCTAATGCCTACCCTACTTCTTATGTCCTGTGACGTTATCCACACTGGGCATGAAGGTGCATTAGGGGACTGTTGCCAGCATGTTTCGAGCTGACCTACTTTTGATGAAATTTTTTGGTGATTTTTGATTAAAATCACTGGTGATTCTAACTTGGGCCGTGCCCATCTTAATATTGGCAGGATTTCAACTGGGGGTCCAAGAGTTCAGTGCGTGTTGGAGTCTAGCCTATAGTATTGGACCCTTCCATCTTGATTTAACAGAGAGTACTACAGTCTATGTCGGAGTCCTAATGCCTACCCTACTTCGTAGGTCCTTTGACGTTATTCACACTATTCTTATGTATAATAAATCCAATCCAGAAATTAATGAAGCAATAATTCATTCCACCGAATATATTTGCAAATGAATTCAAACGCGCTTGAAGACAGCGTTGTCATGTGAGATCGGAGGTTGAAAAAAAAAGTGTGGCAGAGATCACACTCTCTTAGCGCATGCGCATTTCAAAAAGTCACAAGAAGAAGAAGAAGAACAACAACAACAACAACAACGCGAGCCTCCCGTAGACCTGCGTGCCGCAGGTAAAAACAAGCGTCTGGTATCGAGGAAAATTCTACCACTGTAAACAAACTCAGTACATTTGCAAACAAGGCTAAATTCAAATCACAGAACAAATTTGTGTCAAAACAACAGTATTACAACAACAACACTGACAAACCCAGTCATCAGTGTCGTAACTGTGGAGGCGTATTTCCTCATCCTGGTGGTCGAGAATCTTGTCCCGCATTTGGTACAGAATGTCGGAAGTGTAAAAAGCCGAATCATTTCGCAAAATTCTGTTTGGCGACAACTTACAACAGTAGAAGACAAAACGAACGGTCGGCAACAGATGGATTTCGCCGAAAGTGGAAAAAATCACCGAAACGTGTAAACAAGGTTATTGAACAACCACGTGACCCTATTTCTCGCTCTGATGATGAGTATATATTCACACTGCATGATATTCACACTATGGGTTACTTACCAGACAAGTCAAAGAACTTTCCGCATTTTGCCGTAGACATCGATGGAGCTACCATTCCTGTTATGGCTGATACAGGAGCAGGTGTTAATCTTCTTGATGAACAGGACTTTGACAAAATTCTACCAAAACCAAAACTGAGTGATCCCCACATCAAACTGTATCCGTACAAGTCTACTGAACCAGTCCCAATACTAGGACAATTCAATGCAAACATCACATCGAATACGACGACTGTGATAAGCCCGGTTTACGTGATTCCGAGAGATACTCAAGGATTTGGTGGTTCTCTTCTCAGCTGGCGTACTGCAGTTGAACTTAACCTTGTGAAGATCATACAGGAAGTTAACCCTGTATCTCCTGCATCTACAGTTGATAGTCTAGTAGAAGAGTATGCAGACTTATTCACAGGGATAGGAAAGCTGAAAGACTTAACTGCATATAGATGACACAGTACAGCCAGTAGCACAGCCACACCGACGGATACCGTTCCATCTACGACAAAAAGTCAAAGAACAACTTGAGTTGGACGAGAAGTTGGGCATCATCGAAAAAGTCGATGGACCAACACCCTGGGTTAGTCCAGTAGTGGTTGCACCCAAGCCCAAAAATCCTGAGAAAGTTCGCGTTTGTGTTGATATGCGTTGTGCCAACCAAGCCATCCGCCGAGAACGACACATAACTCCAACAGTGGATGACATCATCAATGATCTGAATGGTGCAACAGTGTTCTCTAAGCTCGATTTGAACCAAGGGTACAACCAACTGGAGTTAGCGCCAGAATCGCGCTACATAACTACGTTTTCGACCCATAAAGGATTGAGACGCTATACCCGTCTAAGCTTTGGTATATCTTCGGCTGCTGAGATCTTTCAGAATACTGTTGGTGAAGCCCTTAGTGGTCTATCGGGTGTCCTGAATATCAGCGACGATCTGCTCATTCATGGCAAGACCCAAGCCGAACATGATAGAAATCTTCGTGCAGCACTACAACGGCTTCGTGAAAAGCACATAACGCTAAATCCGAACAAATGTGTCTACAACAAGCATCAGCTGGAATTCTACGGGTACGTGTTTTCAGCATCGGGTATGACCCCAGACCCGAAGAAGGTCGAAACAGTTCTCAACATGGATGATCCAAGCAATGCAACAGAGATACGCAGTTTATTAGGCATGACCAATTACAGTTCGCGATTCATTCCGAACTACGCAATGCTGACGGAACCCCTTCGTGTACTAACACACAAGGATGTGCCCTGGGAATGGACTGACAAACAGCAAAATGCGCTTTCATCTCTGAAACATTCACTAGCTTCTACACCAGTCATGGCATACTTCGATTCTACCAAATCAACGGAAATCCTAGTCGACGCTAGCCCTGTAGGACTTGGTGCGATCCTTGTCCAAAAAGGTAATGATTCAGAGGAACCGCGTGTGATCTCCTATGCCAGTCGCGCACTGTAACCAGTTGAACAACGCTACTCGCAGACTGAACATGAAGGTCTCGCGATAGTGTGGGCCTGCGAACACTTCAATCTCTACATCTATGGAAAACCAGTGACAGTGATCACTGATCACAAACCGTTACAGGGAATATACAACAATCCCAAGTCCAAGCCTTCAGCGAGACTCGAAAGATGGTCCTTGCGCTTGCAACCATACTCAGTAACTGTGAAATACAAACCTGGAGCGCAAAACCCAGCTGACTACATGTCACGTCATCCGAGTTTCATGACAGTTCCTAGCACCCGATCCGAGCGAATCGCAGAAGAGTATGTCAACTTCATTTGTGCAAATGCCACACCGAAATCTATGTCACTTGATGAGATACGGTCTGCAACAAAAGTAGACCCATTACTTCAAACAGTCACGGAAATGTTGAAGACAGGCAACTGGAAATCAGGAAAACAGTTTCGTTCGTTTGCTTCAGCACAAAAGGAACTTTCAGTCTTACCTGATGGTATCATTCTGTGTGGAACGAGAATAGTTATTCCTCACAGCCTACAACGGAAAGTAGCTCACACTGGCCATCAGGGCATCGTAAAGACAAAACGGCTCCTGAGAACAAAAGTGTGGTTTCCAGGAATGGACTCGTTAGTCGACTCAATAGTAAGCAGTTGCATCGCATGTCAAGCTGCCAACCCAGAGAATACAACCCGTCAAGAGCCGCTGCAAATGTCTGATCTCCCCCAAGCACCATGGACTGAGGTCAGTGCAGATTTTTGTGGACCACTACCATGTGGAGATTATCTGTTGGTGGTCTACGACGACTATAGTAGATTCCCGGAGGTCGAGAGAATCAGTTCAACTTCCGCTAAAGCCACAATTCCTGCTCTTGATAAGATATTTGCAACTCACGGCATCCCAGAGACTTTGAAAACCGACAACGGTCCCCCATTTAACAGCGAGGAGTTCAGTGAATTCATGAAAAGCCTTGATATTCGTCACAGGAAAATCACCCCATATTGGCCTAGAGCAAATGGAGAGGCTGAGCGATTCATGAAAACGCTGGAAAAGGCAATCCGTACTTCTCACGTAGAAGGGAAGAACTGGAAACAGGAATTATATTCATTTCTTCGCAACTATCGTGCAACACCACATATCACCACCAACAAGTCTCCAGCAGAAGTTCTCTTCAATCGCGTGTTTCGTACCAATCTTCCGCAACTATCACAGGAGTGTCGGGATGCAGAACTACGTAATACTGACACAAAGGCAAAACAGAAGATGAAACGGTATTCCGACAAAACGTCTCTTGTGTGCCATCGTCAAATATCGGTTGGTGATACTGTTCTCGTCCGTGTTAAGAAAACCAACAAACTGTCCACTCCGTTCTCACCAGTGAAGTACAAGGTGATCAGCATCAAGGGTACCATGGTAACAGCGGAACGCGGTGAACATCGCGTTACGCGAAACTGCTCATTCTTCAAAGTGATCAACAGTCCCTACAACCAGATGGATGACTACATCGACACACCGGTTACTTCATCTCCACAGGAGGAAAGGAGATATCCCCAGAGAGACAGACATCTTCCCAGTTATCTACAGTATTTTGAACTTACCTGAAATTGTCACAGAATTCTGAACTTTACTCCAATTGTCATTATTTGTGATAACTGACATTCTGACATTAAGATAGTTAACTGCGAATGAGTTTTAAAGTTTTAAAATGCAAGTTTGTGCAAGTTATTTTCAATGAACTTTGAGTTTCTATTGTGATCATCCACTAAGTGCTATCAGTGATTCCTACAGTGATTCATTACTAATGAAGTATGAACTGTGCGCATATCCGAGTACCAAAGGAACTACAGTTAAAGTGAGATCTGAGTGACATCATGTAGTATTGTCAATTACACGCAACTATAGGTTCCAAGGTTCAAGTTCTGAACATTAGAGTTTGAAAACTCAAGACTGTGAATACGAACTATGTGAAATGATTTAAGCGCATAAGTTTTAAACTCCAGTTGGAGAAAGTTTATTCTCTGTAAGTGTTACACTTCTTTGCTGACTGAATCAGTATTTTGGGAATATCAGTTAAAGTTGAAAAAGCAAGTTTAAAGTCTGTCAGCCATCTTTCTAGAAACAGAGTTTCAATCCAAAGTAAGGAGGGGTGTAATGTTCTAAGTCCCTAGCCGCATCCGGTCAGGTCCGGGTTTTGTATGACACATTACCGGAACTGGCATAAACGAGGGAGAGTTGTTACAGACGACCAAAGTACGTTTGTCAAGTTATTTGTCAGCTCTCGTAAATGACACCTAACGTGTCATCAAGACATCACATCGTGTTGCACAATAGAGCCAGTGTGTAAACGCAGTTACCGGTTTTGCGAGGTCACTCTCAATGCGTTCATACTGGCTTATGCGAGAAAAAGTGACCGGAGCTATACGCTCCCACAATAATGATTGTTCCTGGCTGTATGCGATAACAGCTACTACGTTACTAATTTTTGTGAATAGAAGATTGTCGCTGTGCACTGTCAGAGATATGAGTAGGAATATTCTGGTCATCTGCCTATAAGAATAAAATTCTGGGTTAGGGTTTCGCCGTAGAGAAGAATACCATTTTGTTCATCTACCGTAGAGAAGAATATCACTCTAGTCATCTATCGTAAGATAATAAAAGATAAGATAATCTCTTTATTGTCTCACGGGGAGCTATTATTACCGACATTTACTAATAAAGAAATATATTAACACTATAAAATAACATAATAGAATTTACAATAATCAGTTTTGTTCCTATTCAACCAAATTGAGGGACAATAATTAATATTTGCAGATACGAATGCTCTGAAAAACGAAAGTTTTACTTTGAGTGCATTAAGTTGCCTATACCAACCTTTTTACTACCTCGTTCACATGATCCGTAAAGCTTAATTGTTTGTCGAGGTGCACTCCTAGCAATCTGACTTCGGATCTGAGTACAATATCACCTATTTCGAGATCTAAACGATTTCTACCAGTTAACAAAAACTGATCTGGATTTGCTTTTAATAAATTATCGTGAAACCATTTAATTGCAGATTCGGAGTCCACTAACAGTTTTCGAACTGCCTCTTGTTGAGTTTCACCGATGGCACATTGTATTGTCACCAGCTTAATTAGTTAAAATGGTATGACATAGTATTTCAACAAAATCGTCCAGGAAGATAATGAACAAACAGGGTCCAAGGATAGATCCTTGAGGTAACCCTTTCAGGAGCCTTTTCCAGCTACCGGTTTCAGATCGGATTTGACTATCTGATTTCTGTTTCGTAAGTAACTCACTAACAGGTTGATAGATCTAACAGACATCCCATAAGCCTCTAGTTTGGCAGTGAGTGTAGAGAAGAATACAATTCTATTCTGGTCATTTACCGTAGAGAGAGATTCAATTCTAGCCATCTACCGTAGAGAAGAATACTATTCAGGAAAGTAGGATGGAAAAAGGTAGCGAGATTATTCGCTTGGACATGACCAGTAATCGAAAGGTGAATAGTTTGTTTGGTATAGAAATTCCACATACTTCCGGTCTGATGTCTGTTCTCGATTTGACGAAGTAGTTCCCAATAAAAACGGTGAAAATCTTATCTCCCATACCCATCTTCAGATATACACCATGTTTAGTAACGCCATGGGTACCGGTATATTGGATATGATGCATTGGACCTGATGTTTCCGATATTGGCATCATGAAATACAAATGTGAGTCAAAGTAATAAATTTACACACACAATGTAAAGAAACCCGTTTATTCGCATGCACACACACAAAGAAACTATATTCTGATGGATCACAGTCATCGTCTCCGGGTGTACCCCCTGGTATATATATATCGTCATTTCAACAGCCATGTTCTTTTCTGTACCTGGCATAACGCTGGCTGTGGTTGGCCGATCCAATTCAAGATACGCGTGGGATTTGAAAAAAATTATCGGCGGTAACGAGTTACATGCACAACCGGTGAATATTACAAATACATTCGATAGTGATCAAAGAAACCACACATTTAATGTATTATTATTATATTAGACAAAATGCATATACAAATTGAAGAAAGGGTCACGTATGTTTAGATGGGTAAATGACCTGAGAACAGGTGCGGTAGAATTGTCAAAAATAAAATATTACATATACAAAAAATTGTTCAGTTGGCATGAATACAATATTATGTTGTATACTCAGAAAAGTTTCAAGACACTTGAGTCTCATCATTCTCGAATAACAGGGCCGTGAAGTAGGTCATTCGTGCAAAATCGCCAATGTTGAGGCGAAACACCTCATACCTAACCCTAACATAGGCAGATAAACGATAACCAGAACCAGCTTGATATAGCATACTCGCTGTTCCAATATGTTCCAATATGTAGTCGTAGATCAAATCTGGTTCTGGTTATCATTTATCTCCATGCGTTTATAGAGAACAGTAGGAGTTGTTTTCACCTCCGAATCAATTATTATGCACGAATGCACTAGTTACTTTATGACCCTGTTACTCGAGATTGATGAGACTCAGTGCCTTGAAATTTTTCTGAGTATACAATATAATACAATACAATACGTTTATTGCACGATTCGTAAAGTGGTACAAGTATGGCAAACAATATAATTGCTATGGTACTATAATATTGTGCTTCATGCCAATTGAACAATTTCTTGTAGTGGAAGTATTTTATTTTGGCACTTCTGCATTGCACCTGACCGGGGACCATTTACCCATCTAAAGATACAAGGTCCTTAGCTATAATATAAAGTATTGTTGGGACAATTTAGCACTCTTTTTACACACAACATCAGATTGGGAACCCTAAGACCCGATATTCGTCTGACACATTTGGGACTTATCGGAGATGCGGGTTATTTTCAGTTTTCCAATAAGCCGATGCCATTCGGGTAACCGAGCTCATTTCCGTAATCGTTTACAGAGAGGAAACACACGGCGGACGGTTCACTATGCTTTTCTGTGAGTTTGAAATTGACAAGTTCTTGAAGGAATCAAATTACCATGCTTTCCTCCATGGACATCTGTTCTTGGTTCTTGCTGCGATATAATGAATGATTAATAAAGCCATTCACCCATGGCGATATCGGAGGGAGTGATGATTTGATTGATGACTTTCATGGACCGAGTACAGGCATACGAGATGGATTTTGAAGATTTACACTCATCTATAGTTTATGAATATTGTATATATTTGATATCATTATA
Organism: Hanleya hanleyi; assembly: GCA_036873755.1. Lineage (NCBI taxonomy): Eukaryota > Metazoa > Mollusca > Polyplacophora > Lepidopleurida > Hanleyidae > Hanleya > Hanleya hanleyi. The sequence continues at coordinate 6,139 of JAVTVY010019940.1, read as the reverse complement.
GATTGGTAATAATCAATTATGGAATTGACAGATGATCGTTTTCAGAGAATAGCTTTGTATGCATGTTAGAATTCGACATTTTTAATATAGAAATTCATAAATATCTATTCTCTATGATCCTTGTCATTTTTTTGCGTATTTCAGCTATAAGGACTATAATTTTTTTTCAAATTTGTAAGGAAAGGCTGGAGAGAAAATGGCTGCCCATCCCCTGGTACTTTTAACAATGACAGTAGTGCACTCTATATGACATTTCTTGCGCTAAATTTCTCCAAAAAACTCTCCTGATAACGGTAAAGACAGTTGAATAAATCCAAGCTTTTTGTAATATTTTTCACATGTCAAGATATGTGAAATGATCAGGACTTTATATTCTCATATATTTTACAGAATGGTATCCAACAAAAAGATTCTTTTCCTTAAATACTTTGTTGCTTAATAACCTTCAAACTGAATTTGCAACGATAACGTTAAAGACAAATTCATTTTCAAATTTTCAAATTTAATCTTTTAAAGCAGTTATCTTTGCCAAAATAGACATTTTACAACAGGAAAAGCTATAAAATGTTTAATCATCTGGCATTTGTAGCAAATCTTTATGAGGGGATGTTGACAGATATCTTTCGCAAGGGAGATCATTTACAATGTTATTTATTTTATTGCTAAAATAGCACAGGAAATAATATGTGATGGGGGTTTTGTCCACTGGGGGTTATGTCCGGTGGGGGTTATGCCCGGTGGGGGTTTTGTCCTGGGGGGTTTTGTCCATGGGGGTTTTGTCCGCTGGGGGTTTTGTCCTACACCCAACAGTTCGGGGTTCACCACAATAGATAAAAGGGCCAATACATCCCATTGAACACGACAAATAGTAGAGGGAAAATAATACGGGATGCTTTATCCAGTTTTGTAGGTGAGATTATCACTGGTTGTTGGTCTTGATAATGACGACCCATGAGATTCAAAAGGTACGCCATGGAACTGTCAGACGGTCTTCTGGATTTCTGGTTCGCATTTTGTCCCACTACCGGTACAGTCGATGATACCGTAGGAACCAAGTTAGGCTGTAGGAAAGAAAGAAACCCATATATTATAAAGGCCCATCTCACGCACATCGGGCTCGTTACCGTTCTTAATTGGTTAATTAGGTTGGTGGTGGTGGTGGGGGGGTTGTCGAGAGAGTAAAGAAGAATAGTTCATCGATCTCCCAATCAACGTAATTTACCAATTAACAACGGTAACGAGCCCCTGTGATCTCATGATGCGATTTTTGGTAAAGATTTGCTGTGAAATCCCCCGATTTGGAGCATGCAGCTATTAATCGTATCGGTGTTCGCACGATGCAACGCAGTTGTATGTTACCAATTGTTACTACAATTCGCACCGCGAGAATTGGCCTTAAGCCGTCAAGGAACTAAGAACTGTTTCATACGATTTTGTAGTATGCGGCTAAAGTCGTATGTGTGTTCGCACGATGCAACGCAGTTGTATGCTACAAATTGTTACCACAATTCGCACCGCGAGAATTGGCCTTAAGCCGTCTGTGTGATGTCAAACCAATTAACATGTCAAGGTCACATACTTACATATTTTGTTGGGGGAATCTGATAGCGTAACTGCATTGGCTTTGTTGGTTTGAATTGATTTGTTCCACGAAAGTAAGCATGATAATGAGGTAGTGTTCATTTTCTCCACACAAACAAAAAACAAAAAACATCATGGCGGTTGCAATTACAGTCGCATACATAATTCGAGATAATTTAAGTCAAGTAGACGTGAGAAACATGTAGGAAGTAAAGTTTCGGCTATCTTTCTTGTTACCGGTAGTTCTAAGTTTGAAGCTCCGTTCATACTCACTAATGGAAGCATAAACGCAATGGAATTTCACAGTTGCATTACTTGTATTTTTCATACAGGATGGGTTCGGTATACATCGCTGATACATATCACGTATTGTTCACGACTGTGACTGGGTTAGTGCGTCTCCTACGGAGTGAACCGGGCTTATTAAGCCTATCCAGGTTTGAACGTTTTTATTTCCTCACGTACGAACAGGACATTTCGGCAGTCAAATTTTATCCATGAATTCTACATTTGAAATTGAATTGAGATTTAACAAGATAGAATAAACACACTGTTTATGCGTGTGATTCATTATTAATTGATGTATAGAAGTATATTTTTTATAAAAACAAAATCCATTGTCTGCATTGCCTATCTAGAATTAGGGCAAGATGTCACTGATTTTAACGATTATTATTTTTAATTAACTGAAAAAAAATCGTTTCAAGAGAATCGTTTCACAGAATACACAGGAATACAGTACTTGTGACAGGGTAATTCTGTTTCTTTTTTATACAGGTTTTCATCATATGTGTGAAGCTAACAACATAGATGTGTCCATGTTTACATATATGCATGTATACTTTTGTAAATAAAAATCACCCTCACATGAACAGTTTTTTGTTCTTTATCTATTTTTTTATACCTTAAATTCATTTTCGAATTAGATATAAAAAAAATAAAAATTGTCACGGACCGAAGTGTCGTGGACCGAAATGTCGATCAGAATGATGACGCGAGATTAGTGATACTTGTAAGCCTGGTCAGTAGTAGGTAGACCGCACGAAGGCATGCGTTTTGCCGGGGGAGGTAACTCTTGCATCCACCAGGGGGCGCTGTCCCGTATGACGTGACTTCCGGTCTGGGTGAATGGAGCGTGACCTTGCCGTATGACGTCACTTCCGGTTTGGGTGAATGGGGCGTGACTTGTGAGGATGATAGGAGATGTACTGACCTGTCTGTGGGGATGTCGTTCATCTCCGTGTCTTTTCGGTGAGAGGAACATGTACTGGGGTTTTTCCCCACAATGTCGTTCACCTCCGTATTTCTTCGGTCAGGTCCGTGGGAGCTTGTACTCATCTGTCTGTAGGGTTTTTCCCACAATGTCGGTCCCATATGACTGAACATGATAGGACATGTACTGAAGTGTGACGTCATGTATGACGTCACTTCCGGTCTGGGTGAATCGGGCGTGTGTATTCCTTCGCGGTGATGCGGTCTGGTGGTGATGCGGTCGCGGGAGAAAGCTTCCACGGAGAAAAAGTAGTCCCCAGACTTCAAATACGCTGCATGGTCCGATGGGGTCGAGTGAGGTATCAAAGTGAAGCATTCGTGAATGGGCATCCAGTCATGGGTGGGTGCATGTAAAATTAGGATTTTTTCCCGAAACTATAAAAAGCGGAACACGGACTTTACCCCTAAAATAGGGGAAAACCCCTATCAACCCTAGTCAAAAGGGCTAATATCGGTCCCCGGGCTTATTGGGACCTGCCTATCAAGTCAATGGGGTGGGTGCGTGTAAAATTAGGTTTTTTTCCCGAAACTATAAAAAGCGGAATACGGACTTTACCCCTAAAATAGGGGAAAACCCCTATCAACCCTAGCCAAAAGGGCTAATATCGGTCCCCGGGCTTACTGGGACCTGCCTATCAAGTCAATGGGGTGGGTGCATGTAAAATTAGGATTTTTTCCCGAAACTATAAAAAGCGGAACACGGACTTTACCCCTACAATAGGGGTCTGTATTATACAATATAAGGGAAAATGCCTGTATGGGGTATGGGGATGGTCAATTTTTTTCGTGGGCTTTACTATGGCTTGTGGGGTCGCGTTTTTCTCGTCTCGCCAAGAAAATGACAATGGGAAGGGTCCCGGAGCGAATCGGTGAAATTTTTGGGAAAAGTCACCGAGGTCTGTATATAGGCCCATAGGCTGGCCATGGGGGGTATAGGTCCAACCTGGGAAATTCACACACGTTCATTGTGATATGGGTTGCTTGGATTTGTTTTTCACGTCTCGTCATTTAGAACACGATGGGAAGGGTCCCGGAGCGAAACGGTGAATTTTTTGGAAAAAGTCACCGAGGCCTGGGTAGGCCCATAGGCCTATACTGCATGGCTATGGGTGTATAGGTCCATACGGGGTGGACGTTTTGGGATCTAAGTGGGCCACTAATGGCCCGATGGGGTCGAGTGAGGTATCAATGTGAAGCCTATGTGAGGGGGCAACCGATGGGATGGATGTGGGGTAGGAATATCGTCATTCTGCGCATGCGCAATAGACAAAGTGTATGAAAATAGACGTTTTGGGATCTAAGGGAGCCACTAGTGGGCCGATTGGATCGAGTGAGGTATCAATGTGAAGCCTATGTGAGGGGGCATCTGATGGGGTGAGTGCGGGGTTGAAATATCGTCACTCTGCGCATGTGCAGTGGACAAAGGTATGGAAATAGACGTTTTGGGGTCTAGGTGGGCCACTAGTGGGCCGATGGGATCGAGTGAGGTATCCATGTGAAGCCTATGTGAGGGGGCTAGACTAGGGTGTCGTTTCCATTCTGCTGCGCAGGTCACGTGGGTTGTGACGTCACTTCCGGGTTTCACCTCCAAACCCAGAAGAGTTCCAATGTTCTCTTAGACGTCCGGATGTTCAACCTCCGGGGTTTTTCCCGGCCCGGCCCGGCCCGCCCCGTCCGCAGCGCGCGCGCGCGGGTTCTCCGGGCGCACGCGCGCGCGCGCGTCATCACCGGCAGTGCGCGGATGAATGTCGGGTCAAAAGGTCAAAGGTCACATCCAGATCAAAAGGTCCAAGGTCTCCCTTTCGGCAAGGTTCGGAGACAATGTTGCGGCATCGATATACAGAGCTTGAACCCCAAAAGGGGATTGTAAATTAACCTGGGAAGGATGGGCAGTTCCATTTGCACCAATCAGCGGTCGAGAAAAAGAGCCAATGAGCGATCGATAAAAGAACCAATGGACGGGTACTAGAATTTCGCTCACGTCTGCGCCTACATCCGGGTACAGGGATGCTTTCGCCTACGTCCGCGCCTACATCCGGGTTCTTGTACACCCGGGTAATGTTTTCTGGACATGGATGGGTTACCTTTGGCTCCATTCTAGGCCACTGATTGGCTAATACGGTGTTCAAAGCCAGTTTCATGCATTATGCTCATATAGAAAACACACAAGACAGGGTTTTTTGGTGAGATCTCATTTTGTTTTTTATTCAGTAACAACAACAACGTGAGAACAACCACGTGAAAACTGAAGCCTGGAACAGGGGGCTTGTACATTGAAATTGAAAGAACTGAAGCCCAGAACAGGGGACTTGTAAACTTAAGCCCAGAACAGCGGGCGTGTGTACATTGAAAGAACTTAAGTCCAGAACGGGGCTTGTACATTGAAATGATGGGCGGCCCAGTCATATACGAGTACATCGCGGTCCTCGGCCTTGCGGTACTCGTCAAACATCTGTACGATGGTAGATAAGGGTATTCCCCGGCATCGATGGTACAGGTAAAACAAGCAATATTGTCCGCACACGCTACTGGTCAGGCTTTGCAACGTTTGACTGTTCCAACACCACGTCTCTGTGCCTTGATCCATGAAGTCTGTTAAATCGGGATGGAGAGGTGGCAGGCCGTAAGGGTCAAAGTATTCGCCCTGCTGTTCTGTCAAGTACACGCCCACCCAATGTTCACCGGCCCGATCCATCAGGTCCGTGTTGAGAACGTAAGCAGCAGGATACATACGGTCTAATGGGAACACATCTCGGGCGAACACCCCTTGAAAGACCATACGTGTCTCTGGGTCATTCTCCAGCACGGTGGTTATCTGGTCTGTATCCATGTTAGGTGGAGAAGTCACACAGGACGTTGCGCGCTTTGTCCACTTGAATGATGTTGTCAAACTCGGCGTAGCAGATCACATTGACGGTGGTCGCCAGGGCTCGTGCAAAGTGGATTTCCAACCGTAAGTTGCCTTGCTTGGCCAGGGCCAGCTGATGGTCGTTCTCTAAGGTGGGGGTCAGATCGAAACAGAACAACGTGTATCCGTTCGCGTAGTCCTCCCGACTGATCATATTCCCTTCGTCCTGGTTGATTTGACCGGTGGCTGTAAACAGGCTCTGATAGGCTCGAATGAAATTCCTCCACCCAAAGTTCGGTGTTAAGGCCGTGGCTGGCACCTGTTGTCCATCCACATGCAGGGCCACAAAATTGATGCCGAAATGTTTAAAGTCAAACGGATTCTCTGGGTAGGCTCCACTGAAACTGGTATTTTCCATACAGGCCAGGATCAATCGCT